>VZTT01058341.1:457490-474574 GCA_013400855.1 Buphagus erythrorhynchus | reverse complement strand
TGTGTGTGAAAAACAATCAAATGTGCAGGATAACAGCTGCAGCTGCATAAATAGCTGCATAAATACCCAGTTCCTTCCTGCAAAAACTGGAGCTAAATTTATACGATTTACAACCTGCAAGTATCTGTGGCTGTGGATGAAGGTGAGGCAGAGTATTATGCCAGCCTGTTCTAGGACCAGGTTGGCCCTGATTATTTTTGGTTTGTAATAGACCAAAAACTCTAGACCATGTCTTCTCTCAGTAGCTCATAGAGCTATGCAGAGAGCTGGAGAAGTCAAGTAAATTAATTTCCTGAGCTTCCATTTCCCCTATCCTGTAATCTAATGATGCCTGAAAATTAGAAGAAAAAACCCAAATATTTTTGTCATTTTCTTCTGAAGATTCATCTGACATTACCATCCATAAAAGCACTGATTATTCTGGCTTGCAGCTTCTCAGCTCCCCTGAATGAGGACTAATTAAGCATCATGTGGATGAGCATCATGAGAATTATATTTTATTCAGCCTTGTTTCTCTCAGACTATACTCAGGATATAGCTCTCCACCACAAGTTTTTAAATAGGTTTGTAGTAAATAGTTTCTTGCAATTCTGGGATCAAAGAACATGAAAAATCAAACACGGGAAGGCTTCAAGTCAAAGTTTGACCTGTAAAATATGTTAATTTAATCCCACACTCATAATTGTCCTTTTGATAACTGCACAACAAACTCATCAGGATCCTGTGCAATGTAGGAAGTCCTTCTCCAGAGAGAAAATAGTGGTAAACAAATAAGCAAACCCTCCAAGTAAAAACAAAGAAGAAAATATACACTTTAATAATTTCTGCTTCACTGTCATACATGTACATATAGAGTGTGCTGGATGAACAGGATTTTACAGTATGGGGTAAATACCAAGACAGTGTCTCACTTGCTCTTGAGATTTCCAAACCAGTAGTTGACTGGCAGGTACTGTAAAGCCTCAAGATTAGCTGTGTGCAAAAATTATTTCAGTGGCAAAATGTTTTCAGGTTACTACCCTGAGGAGCATCTAGAAAAAAATATATTGTTTTTCTTTTACAGGCAATGGGATTTCATGCACAATTAAATAACCCTTCTAAAGCACAACTTTCTCTTCCTAGTTCCTGTAAAAATTTAGGTTTTGTGTGGTTCTTGAAAAATCTTTCAAAACATATTTGTGATAAGGCATATTATAGGAAAAAGAGACGACACTGTCTCTAACCTGGTAGTCCCCTAAAGACAATTTTGCTTTGACCTGGATTCCTGGTAGTTTATGTAATCAGTCCATAGACTGAGTCAGCTCATGAGCCTCATTTGCAATAGTTTTGATAAATAATGTAATATATCCCAATATGCACAAAGTATATTCAGATACCTATTGGTAGCCAAAAAAAAAAAATTAAAAAAAAGCTGCTTACATGCTTACATTCCTGCCTAAGACTTTCTGTTTAAAAGAATTTAACTTCTTCCCACCTACAACCCCCCTCCAACCCCCCAACATGATAAAGTTATTCAGAATAGGCAATATTGGGAATCAATTATAAATAACTATGAATAGAACTGGAAATGTACCAAGACAAAGAATTAGTTTATGTTAGACCTTAGCAAAAGCTCTTATGCATTTTTTGTGACATATTTTGATCTAAATTACAGAAAGACAGGTTGGACCAATATTTCTTCTCTTTGGTCATTTTGACTGGTGCTGCTTCCTGAAATAGCTGCCCTTGGTTTCACCTGTCTCGCTCTTATATCCAGTCAGTTGTCATTCACAGTCAGCAATAGAAAAGGTTGGATAGAATTTGGACTCCCAGCCAAAGCTGAAAAATACCTGAATTTTGACTTATTTTCTCAGAGCTTGTTGTGTACTTGAAAATTCAAGGTTCATTTTTAGTCTCTGGATTTTAGGTTTAATCTGTATGCCTCTCATGGTCAGCACATTTAGGTTATCAGCCAAGGCTCAACCAGAGTTCTGCTATTACATTTTCTCAGCTAAAATTCAGCACCTCTAAATAACTGATAAGGACACACTCCCAAATGATTTATATAGCAAGACACTTCAAGGAACATTTTTCATTTCAAATACTGTCACTCTTTGGGATTGGGAACGTGCAAGACATTGTTCTCAGCTTTTCCTGAACATGTGTCCTCTGGTTAGGAGCTTGTACTAATACTTGCAGATACAAATTGACTTCTTGTGCATGGTGATGAGTTGTTCAAAACACACACAGAAGTTCCTTCTGTGGGGAGGATCCTTTCTTCCTCACTCAGCTGTTACCCTGGTGTGCACAAAGCCATGCTTCATTATTCATGAGATGCTTTTTCTGTCAAAATCCAGGGGATTTGGAGCAGTACTGACCCATGACCTTTTCAACTAGCAGGGACGAATAATTCATAAGGGGTGAAAATGGAAGCAGGACAAGCCATCTGAGGCCTAGGCAGGATTACTTTCCAGGGGGACCTTCCCCACTCCCCAAGGAATCTCAGTTACGAACCGCTCCTCTGCACCCGTAACCTAATTCAGCTTCAGCTCCATCACAGGCCTCCAGCACTACTTACATCTTCAATAAAAATCCATTTTGCCAGTATGATAGGACATTCTGCATGATGGACAGACACTATTACCTTTTAGATGGAAATCTTACATTTAATGAGTGATGCTCAGCATGCAGCAAAAAGCGTACAAGCAAATTTAGTTGCATGCAAAATTAGGATTCCAGCATTGCCTCTTAAATTAAATGCTTTATATCTTGGCTGTTGTGGAATTCCAGTCACTATTTTATCCAGCTGAGGTGACTTCAAGTTGTTTCTTCTGCCTTTCAAAGATCCCAATGTTTGTAGTCAGTGAAGATGTTTTTTAAGACCATCATTCGTTTCAAAATACATCTTGGCTTTTGGAAAACAGCTGAGTTGGTTCTGCTTAAAGAACAATGAATACATTATGGAAGGCCAGCAGTCTTAGATTATTAAATTAATGATATGCAGAACTGCTTTCAAAATATGTGATTTCATAGTCTGGTCTGCATGTCAGTGCACAATATGTAGAAATCTGTGCCCTCCTGGAGGCTTATAATAGTCTAACGACTCATAAAAACAAAAAACCCCATGTTAGCTCAGTGTAGAAGTCTGGTTTCAATTCACAAGAATTGACAAAAACCACAAGAATAAAGCACTATGCGTGAAATAACTTCTAAGGCGTGCAATATATGCTACATTTACTGAAACATGTAAAATTTGCACCTAAATTTTAAGTTCCTGCAGCAACTTAGGCAGTAAGCCCTAGATGTCTCTGTTTCTTTTCATGTCAGCAGAGAGGAAGCAGGTGCTCCAGATGTAGGTGCTTCAGGTCTACAGGGAAAACTGATGCTTGTTTTGAGGAGACTGTTTTGCTGGGCATCAGCCAGTTGCCTTGAGGTGGGGGACTGGAGGCCATTCAAGAACTCCTGTAATTGAATTCTGCTTGTTCAAAGGATAGGCTATAAGAAAACTGTGTTGAGCTTTTTCAAAATGTAGAATCCCCCTGCAAGCTAAATACCAATCCTGATATGTTCCAGAGAAACTTGTACCTACTAAACTGAACAAAATTCCTTTATTTCTTTTTATGAAGAAATCTATTCAATAAGCAATGAAAAAGTACCTGGAAATTAAACAATAAACCAAATTTACATTCTATTTAAAAAAAAGGGCATAAATTTGCTAGATACTGAAACTGTAAATTTGCTGCTTCCCTTTTAAGAAATAAGCTTTGGTTGAATTTGCTGTTGCAAACCAGCAAGGGCCTGAGATGGTTACAAAGAGAACCACTCAAAGGCTGTGACAATGACATGCAGGACAGAGAGGTTCCTCTTCAAGGAAAGAAAAGGTGAGACATCTTTCTGCAGCAGAGCTCACTGGTGAGTTTGGCAGCTACACGCACAGCCTTCCTATAACCTGCTCATGCTCTCAGCAACGCCCCTGAGCACTTCCAAAGCAGCAGTGGAATCAGTTTGCAGATTTGTCAAGATGTCAAATCCTGAACAAGACATACAGGGCATTTACCTTAGAAATGCCAAATGCATTTTCAAACAAAAATCTGAAGACAAGATTCTCAGTGCCCTGAATGCCTTGATGTAAGAGCTCATGGGGCCCATTGTTTATGCTACTGTGGCTGGCGCTCAGCCATGTGAATAAAAAGAAAAGTGCTGAACTGATATTCTGTCTAAGGCTGAAGCATCATTAATTGCTTCAGAGCCATGTCAGGTCTAAGCAGATGGCAGAGAAGAAACTGAATTTCTGACACATTTAATTAAAATGTAACCCCTATTATTATGGGATTAATAGATATATAAATATAGCTGCACAATTTTAATGTACATTTGGTAAGAACCAAATTCTGCATTTTTTGTAGATCTAACTAAGAAGGCTTAAAAGCAGGTGAATTCATGTTTGTAGCTCTTGTGATTTTATTGCTAATCTTACAAGCATTTTTCTGAAGGCTGCTCCTACAGTCAAGAGAACATAGTAAAAACTTCAGCCCCACTTTTTTTCCCCTATCGATCCACATTCATAGCAAAGTTTTCAAAGGAAAATGTTTAAATCCCTCAAACTAGAAAGCAAGGTTCCCAAAAGCAGAGATATCTATTACTATATGTAAATGCCACACTTGGGGTGGCACGGTGCAATGACACTTTTTGAACAAGGGAAGCCTTTTTTCACTAAGGTTGATCAGAGCCACCAAGACTCTTCTTCCCCGCCTGGATTTTGGCCACGACAGTTTTGACCAGCAGTGTTAGAGTCATGTGCTCAGCAGCCTTGTCTGCAAACTGGCTCTATGCCCTGAGGCAGAACCACTCTCCAAACCTGTTCCCATCAGGGGCTTCCTTATACCCCACCTTAGATGAGCTTTTGACCATGGCACCCGTTACATGTCTTCCCATCTGCTGCAAAGGACTCAACCAAGCTTCCTGTGGGCTGGATTTCGATAATCATAACTTGTCACTGGAAACATCAGGCCCTTCTTGTCCTCTACCACTTGTGTGCAAATGACAAAATTATTTGAGAAATGAGTGGGGTTTCGCATATCAATTGTTCTGTTAAAACAGGGGAGAATAATCGAGGCACTTTTTGTTTCATGGTATAACCTTTGTGATTTACTAGCTCAGAAGGAGTCTTCAACAAAACTCTAACAAAAAAGGGTGTGTGTTGTGTTTCTCTTGACTAGCACAGGAACAGAAAAGCCACTGTCTATCATGTCTCTGTAAAGTCCAAATGTGTCACTCTCAGTGCCAAAAACCTGGGTGTCATTTACTTGACAAGTTTGGGACCCTCCCTCATGTGTAGTGCTTGTGCTGCTTCACAGATGTCCCAGTACATCTTTGACACCCATGCTGCTTTGTGTGGGGGCCATATCCTTACCTTCACCCTCCTGCTGGAGGTGACACCACAGAAACCCTTCCTGGAAAAGGCATGTGGAAGAAAATGAGAGCTATTACAGTTGGACTGAGCTGCCTCTCTGGCTCCTACGTGTAAATGGGCAGTGGAGGGAAGTGAGCAGCTGAGGCAGGAGCAGAGAGAACTGCTCCACTGTGGCAGTGTCCTCTCAGTAGAGCTTTGGCTGGTCCTGCATCCCATGTGGTGTGCATACAGCCACCCTGCCTCCCCCAGTGTCCTTGCAAACTTGTGCTGCAGGGGCCTGGGGCTCATGTCATGGGTCACAGCAGGGCACAGCTATCAGGAGTGACCCCATGATCTGGTGCACCACACTGGCCTCACAGGGGAGACCCACCAGCACTACAGATGGACAAAACCAGGCATTTCTACCCAAAGCATCCCCTACAGTTTGCTGCTTGTCCCTCTCCCATGCATACCAGCATGGGCAGTGGCTGTAACGTGGATTGCTTCCTGCTCCAGGCCACCACAGGGTTGGCAAGTGATCCATGTTTGTCCCTCTATGGTGACAGGAATGTGAGGGGCCAGAAGGCATGTCCAGGGAGAGGAAAAGGGGCAAGGATGGCTTTTTTCAACAGAGACATGATGTGTGGAAAGACCCTACCACGCTGATGTTATCTTGGCACTAACAAGCAGCACCGGCTATGAGGAGCTGGTCTATAAACCCCCTGTGGGTGCTAATCTGCACACACACTTGTGTAGATGACTGGGCAGGAAGGCTGAGGCAGAAGAGCTTTGGGACTGTGACTATTCTCCCTTCTCTTTACACCTTCAAACTGCAAATTGCCAGCTGGATTTCCTTATCGATTACAACAGCGGGCAATTGCAAAGGGTTTCAGTGCACCCCTGGTGATTTTGGCTCCTGTTTCTGCCAGGGGTCCAGAATCAGCCTCTTGGAAGCTCCTTTTGTGACCTGTGGGGATGTCTGGGAGGATGGTCTTCTGCATCTGCCTTTGAGAGGGGGAAGCATGGACATGGCTGCACTCTCAGCATGTGTGATGGTTTAAAAACTCCTTGGGTTTTTCTGAGCAGTAGCTACTTGCTGGGTACAACACTTGTCAAAGTACAGCACATTTGTTCATCCTCCAGTGATCTGTACAGAAATAATTATTCCAAAAATCTTTTTTTATCCCCAGTGTGTGAATTTCATACTGACATTGCTATCCTGCAGAGTAACAGATACATTCAGGGTAATGGGATCACTCAAAATTATTCCTTTCTACAACAGAAACTAGTGCAACAGTTGCATTACTTCTAACAAATTGTAGGATTACTTTTTGTTTTTTAGTGTTGCAGTATTGTGATTCCAATTTGGCCTTATCCTCTGGCTTCTCACACTTGCCTACTGATTAATGCAAGGATAGGAATGGCAGATGCCAAGTACTGTCACACCAGGATGACAGCACCATGTCACTGCTTCATGGGTGGGTGAGCCATTTTGGAAGAAGTGACACAAGGGTGTGCCACCTGCTAAGGATGCCCACCCACACCCCCCTGCACTCCACCTTACCTGGGCTGGGGCACTGGAGGAGAGGTGGGTCAGGTCCCCAATCCTGGCAGCTGCCCGTGGGTCACTGGAGCTGATGAGGACCGGGGCACTGATCTCCATGGAGTGCCGGTTGCTGGCGGCCTGGGAGGACTTGTGTGTCATGCTGAGGGCAGTGAAGGAGTGGCGCTTCTTGGCGTTTTTCTTGCCTTCCACCTGGCGCTGGGCCGCTCCGGCAGCCCCGGCGCCGGCCAGCGTGGAGCACGGTGCCAGGCCCACCGCCGCCGCCGCCGCCACCGCCACCGTCTCGGTCGCCAGCGGCATGTCACAGCCAGAGGCGGCAGCCGAGCACGTCTTGTCCATCTCCATCAGCTGCTTGGCAGATTCATTCAGCTGTGTGGGGATGAAAAGGGAAAGACAAAAAAGGAGTTGTAGATAAGGTTCCCTGCACTGCATAAAAGGAGGCTCAGGGGATCTTATCTNGCTGGTCTATAAACCCCCTGTGGGTGCTAATCTGCACACACACTTGTGTAGATGACTGGGCAGGAAGGCTGAGGCAGAAGAGCTTTGGGACTGTGACTATTCTCCCTTCTCTTTACACCTTCAAACTGCAAATTGCCAGCTGGATTTCCTTATCGATTACAACAGCGGGCAATTGCAAAGGGTTTCAGTGCACCCCTGGTGATTTTGGCTCCTGTTTCTGCCAGGGGTCCAGAATCAGCCTCTTGGAAGCTCCTTTTGTGACCTGTGGGGATGTCTGGGAGGATGGTCTTCTGCATCTGCCTTTGAGAGGGGGAAGCATGGACATGGCTGCACTCTCAGCATGTGTGATGGTTTAAAAACTCCTTGGGTTTTTCTGAGCAGTAGCTACTTGCTGGGTACAACACTTGTCAAAGTACAGCACATTTGTTCATCCTCCAGTGATCTGTACAGAAATAATTATTCCAAAAATCTTTTTTTATCCCCAGTGTGTGAATTTCATACTGACATTGCTATCCTGCAGAGTAACAGATACATTCAGGGTAATGGGATCACTCAAAATTATTCCTTTCTACAACAGAAACTAGTGCAACAGTTGCATTACTTCTAACAAATTGTAGGATTACTTTTTGTTTTTTAAAGTGTTGCAGTATTGTGATTCCAATTTGGCCTTATCCTCTGGCTTCTCACACCTGCCTACTGATTAATGCAAGGATAGGAATGGCAGATGCCAAGTACTGTCACACCAGGATGACAGCACCATGTCACTGCTTCATGGGTGGGTGAGCCATTTTGGAAGAAGTGACACAAGGGTGTGCCACCTGCTAAGGATGCCCACCCACACCCCCCTGCACTCCACCTTACCTGGGCTGGGGCACTGGAGGAGAGGTGGGTCAGGTCCCCAATCCTGGCAGCTGCCCGTGGGTCACTGGAGCTGATGAGGACCGGGGCACTGATCTCCATGGAGTGCCGGTTGCTGGCGGCCTGGGAGGACTTGTGTGTCATGCTGAGGGCAGTGAAGGAGTGGCGCTTCTTGGCGTTTTTCTTGCCTTCCACCTGGCGCTGGGCCGCTCCGGCAGCCCCGGCGCCGGCCAGCGTGGAGCACGGTGCCAGGCCCACCGCCGCCGCCGCCGCCACCGCCACCGTCTCGGTCGGCAGCGGCATGTCACAGCCAGAGGCGGCAGCCGAGCACGTCTTGTCCATCTCCATCAGCTGCTTGGCAGATTCATTCAGCTGTGTGGGGATGAAAAGGGAAAGACAAAAAAGGAGTTGTAGATAAGGTTCCCTGCACTGCAGAAAAGGAGGCTCAGGGGATCTTATCTCTCTCTACAACCTCCTGAAAGGAGGTTGTAGCATGGTGAGGGTTGGCCTCTTCTCCCAGGTAACAACTGACAGGACAAGAGGAAATGGCCTCGTGTTGTGCCAGGGGAGGTTTAGAATAGGATATTAGGAAAAATTTATTCACTAAAATGGTTGTCAAGCACTGGAGTAGGTTGCTCTGGAACCACTGTCCCTGGAGGTATTTCAAAGACTTAAAAGACATGGCACTTCAAGGCCATGGTTTAGGGGCGGGCTTGGCAGTGCTGAATTAACTGGACTGGATGGCCTTAGAGATCTTTTCCAACCTAAATGATTCTATGATTCTATGAATTTATTTGATTTATGAGGCCAGGTGAATTATTTCCATCCACTTGTTAATGCCAGGAAGATCAAAAGAGGCAAAGCAAGCATCCAGAAGAGTTAAGCTAGAAACAAGCACCATAAATTCATCCACATGAAGCTACAACATTTAAAAACATGGCATTTTTGGCATTCCTAAAAACAGCTTGTCTTAGCCTGCTGAGTCAGAGACTGGGGAAGGAGGCAGGAGCTTCTTCATCATCAATGTTTTGTTATTCTCAGTTCCATCACAGGCCTGTGCTTGATATTTGCCACACATGGTTTTGATCCAAGGGTACAGCTTCCAAATCTTCCCAGTTTCACCTCCCTGCCTCCCACCTAACACAGGTTGTCCAAACGCAGATGCAAACTGAAGGCCTTTTCCCTAATCACCTAAACTTTGGAAGAGCTTGATGGCCACTGAGAAGAAGACTTGCTTAGGGTCCAGCTTGAAAAAGTGATCTCATCAGTTCTCTTGAAGGGTTTAACACTTGACCTACAGCCCATGAACACCGCACTAGGAGGCTCAGGCCAGCTTTCACCCCGCTGTTCCTCATCCAATCCACACTCACAGATAACCCTGTGTCCATGCAGGCCAGAGGCATGCTGGGTGGCACAACCCCGTCACTGAAGTCTCTTACCTCCCAGCCTTCATAACTCATCCAGGAAAGCTACACTTACACGGCTGGAGAAATTTTAGTGCACAGGGATGCTACCGTCACTAATGACACATGAAGCGCACTCTGAAGTCAGCAGTGCTTGCTGCACAGCACTCACTGCCAATACATCTTCCCTCAAGGTATATTAACAGCTGATGGAAAATACCACATTTTGCCAACAGACCCTTACATTAAACTAGGATGCATGGCAATATGTTTGCATTTAATAAATAAAAACAACTTATGAAAAAGGGAGCCACAGTTAATGACATGTGCTTTTGCATTCACTGCTATTCTGAGACTCACATAAGTCAGAGGTGTATATAATACTATTCTGGACCAAAACTAGGCCATTTTTTTCTATAACTACTTTTATGAATTATGTCAGCATCCAAGAAACAGTTGCAGACAAAGTCTTTTAATGAAAGGATCAATAGAAAAAAAAAAAGAATAATTTTGCTCCAAGCCAAGCCAATTTTGAAACCTAAGACAAATTAAAATAAAAGAGAAAAAGAGAGAGAAGGGAAAGATAACAACAGAAATGTGCAGTTAAACAAATGTGTAATTGCATAGCTTTTATAACTCCCAACCACTGTCACCATGCTGTAAATAAAAGAATAGATGGTGTTAGCCTTAGACCAGTCCTCCTGAGTTTGGAAGCACTTCTGACTCCACGAGGACTCATTCAGTGTAACAGGCAAAAACCACACTAAAACACCTAGAAAGTAAACCTCAACTTGCAGGATCCTTCTTTCTGTGACAGCTTCCACTAAGTCAACCAAGAGCCTCCAATTAATGATGCTCTACTACTTTCAGAGCTGCTGGGAGTCCTGCAACCATTCAATTAGCAAGTCATTTTCCCAGCTGCACTCTCCAACTTGAGACCACAGTTACAGCCAGCATAGTGCACTGCACCTGCCAATTTTTGCCGATAACAGCTGATCCTATTTCAGATTCTTCAGAAATGTCCATTATTTCCCACTTCATCATGCTCTAAATTGGTATAACCTAATATTTGCCAGCAGGCTCCAAGTTACAAGGAAACCAGATGGCTCCCCTCCCTTAAGTAAGTGTTACAGCTCCGCTTACCCCATTGATGAAGATAGTCTAGCTGAATTACTTGAAATATTAAGGAGAAAAGGATAAAGCTATCAAATATGTATGGCTCTTCGACAGCAGAGGGTGAGGAAATTTTTGCTAATCAACAGCAAGAAGAAAAAGAATATATTTTAACTCTTTGAGATTGGAAAAAATAGAATTAAAAAAAAATTTAGAACTTCAGATTTTACAACATGCTACATGTGGACAATGAAGTGGTCTAGCTCTTGATATCAAGCTCTGAATCTCTTGCAAGAATTAGATTATAAATCTCACTGTCTGGAATCCAATTTAACACTGAAGCTGTTCTTTTTAAAACAACAAAATCCCTTACTTTTTTGTTCAAAGCAGCACCTAGTTGAAATGTCAATAAGAGAGCAAGCATCTAAACATGAAGTGATAGAAAATAGCCCTGTATTGATATAAACAAAAGTAAATCTCAATATTAGTAGAAGATTAAAGACAGAAAGCAAGCTCTTCTCCAAACAGTCAAGCTAATGAACTTTTGAGAATGTCAGAGGTTTCCTGAAATACTGGGGAAAAATTATTTTGGTCTGCCAAGATAAAAAATGCTTTATAGCCTTACGACTTTATTTTTGTAGAGAACTGTTTTTAAACAGCTTTGCCCACAGATGCTGGAAAGTACTTCCCAAATAGGCTATGAATACCAGAGAAAAGTCTACTTACTACTTTGTAAAAGCAAACAGTTCTTCCTCTTCACAAAAAACTTGCAGAAACCTTTTTTTTTTAAACATAAACATGATTGCAAATTTCTTATTTTAAACTCTGAATATGTAAACAAGCATTGCTTTCTGGTGTCTGTCATCTGATCTTCAGGCAGATTTGCTTCCAGATGAGAAGCTTAATGGAAAGTTCTGACCCACAGTCAGTGTCAGGAATTTGACATTTCTGGAAGCCTGTAGCTCTTATGACAATCCCGAATACCAGAACTGAACTTTCTCACTCAGTTTTGATCCCTTCTCTAGAAAGATTCTATATTTGAATTTCTGGTCCTGCTAAGCCCAAAGTGACTTGAGACTTATGCCCTTGAGACTGAAGTGAGACTGATTTTACCCCAAATCCATTCTTTATAAAGGGGATGTTCTAGAAAACTTGACATAGGATTTAGAGGGATAAGGCTTGGATTTGAATGCCAAACCAGTCAAACATTCCCAGCAGCCCTGCAATCCTGTCTAGAAATGCAAAATCTTGCAATAGCAAGCCTTATATTATCTGAGAGACTTCATCATGCAAGAGATGTGATGAGATGGTGCAGTAAAACTGTTCACAGGGTCTCAGTGACTACTGGCTGTGAGTCCTGCATGCTGAGATAAGGATGCACCAGTCAGTTCATGGAGCTACCATGCGTATTTCTCAGGAAGATCTTCCCCATTTGTGAGTAATCATACCGGAGACAGCTCCAGCTCATCTGGTTTTGGGAGTGAAGAAGGGTGGGAGTGGAATACCTCTGTGCACAGAGTCCTGTTCACCTCCAAACAACCTTTTCCTACAATGGGAGCAGTAATTAAGTGCTGTTCATTAGAAATTTGGTAGCCTTGATTAGAAAGCCATACTCTCCACCCTGCCACAATACAAAGTGCCATGACTTTAGCATCCAGGCAGAGATCCCATGTGATATGAACTATGGAAAAGGTTTTCTCCCTTCTTCTGGCTTTTAGATATGACTGTCTTAGATACTCTACTTGAGATTTTACCACGTAAGTGACAAATACTAAGCTACATCACTCAGGACTTCTCCACTGCCAAAATTATTTTTTATTAGTCTCCACATAAATATTATTTTTTTTCTGCAGACTGTATTATAGTGAGTTTCTCTCAGTCTCTGTTGCAGGTGCTTGTACGCACACACACACACGTCTAATTTCTAATACATGTGGGTTTAAAAGGGACCACCTGAAAATGGTTTCAACTTATTTCTCTTTTAAGGATGAGCAGATACAGGAGAGAAACTGTCATCTACACTGATGGTCCCACGTGGGACCAAATATGTTCTTTATATCCTGATATGACTTAATGAACTATGGTTTCAATGGGCAACATTATGCACCTACTTACATACCCCAGATGGAATGAAGAGTAAAGAAAATCTACTTCCTGTTTGGTGTGGGTGACAATTAACTCTAGGTTTAGTTCAAATAGCAAGGTATTACTTTGGAATTTATTGTTGTTATTATTATGGAACAAGAGAGAAACATGGGAAATTTAGGTCAGATTTAAATAATTAATCCTTTCTACATCTCCCTTGACAAATATGCCAGTGCATTTACTAATCCAGGTTAGTGTCAAAATTATTCTATCCCAATTTAGACTTCCAAGGGACACTTCGATACACCGTGGCCACAATAGCAGCTCCTGGGTTGTGGCGTTTCACTGATAGTGCTGTCTTCTGCAAGAAGGAGGACAATTCTGCCACTGAATATTCTTACTTTCTAGTCAGTTAGGTCTAGGTAAGGGATTAATTTCTGACTGACATCTGCCCTACCAAAGAGAGAACTTCACTGTGTGGCTTACAAATACACTTCAGCATGTACTTGATCTTGCATACCAAAGTGTTACTAGTGTGTGACTAAAATGTCATTCTTTTCTAAATAAGAAAAGATGGTTTAAATTCTCAGTTTTACACATGTGAATCAGTATTTTAATAAACTGGAGCCAATTTGGACCAGAAAGTACACTTTATTAAGATTCATTTGCTACAAAATCTTTTTTTTTCTGTCTTTATGGAAACTATTAGCTAAAGGATGGTGCTGTTCAAATACAGGTATAAGACTCAAACCAGTTTTAAAAGTAAAAAGTTACAAATCCCCTCAAATCTCTACATACCTAATACAAAAGAACAAATTGGAAAGAAAAAATATCATGCTCAAGTTTTTAGAAAGGAACCACTGAGCAGAGCAGAAAACAAAATTAAAATTATTAATAAAACATCTTCACAATGTCCCCCTGAAAGATTGAAAATATTTTCACCTAGGGACTGCTGATTTTTATGGTTCATAAATATTGAGAAGATCATGTACATCCCTATTTTATGCCTTGCGGAGACTTTGGCAACTTGCAGTTCTATATCTGATTCTGTGATTAAAATAAACAGTCTGAATTTATTACTGCATTTTCACTTCTGAGTAGGTACTTTCAGGAAATATTAAGTTCGTATGCCCTCATTAAACTAGTTTGCTAGTATTATAATTTATGTTCTGAAGCACAGTGAAATTATTAAGTAACTAAGGGCATAACTATACAAGATTCTTCTACCTCTGCTGGGTTCCTGAGAGGACTGCATCTGTAAAAGCATTTTCAGATGCAAAAAGTAGTCTGTCAGAAAGCTAAACCAGCTTTTCCTTACTATTATCCCTACCAGCAAATGCAGGATACAATCTTTCTTCTGCTGTAGCCAAGTAACAAAACAGCCTTTGACTCAAATGGACATTAGCAGGAAGTACATAATACTTTCTTTAACTAATACTTTACATGTTCTTTGGTAGGTTAGTACAGAGGACACACAGCAATTCCAAGAGCTTACTAGTGGGATATTAGCAGACAAATTTGTGCCAAAGGCTTTTCGACCAAGTCATATTGAATGTATCTGTAATTTTAATATTTTATATGTTTTGTTAATTCAGATTTAAAAGTGTTTAGAGAAAGCCTTCGAAGCTCTCCATGGACAATTCAAATTCATTTGGCAAAACCTACAAAATCCTACCTCAATTATTCATTTAGGCACTGTCTTATGAAGAGTAATTAATAAGGCACAGTTTAAGAGAAAATATTGTAGCTAAACCAAAGAATTATTTAATGGTTTTGTGTTAATCTCTAACAATCCACTGCTGCCTTTTCTAATTTATTGCCAGGGAGGAACAAGCAAATGTGGAACAGATTTTCTGCAAGTGGTTTATTCATCATGGCAGATAGATTTCTGAAACCCACACTGTGATTGAGAGCAGAGTTATTCCATGCACCCAGAAAATATAAGAAGCGCAGTACATGTGCTTGCTTGAACAGATTCAAACAAAATGATAGCTGCAGAAATGCCTTCCTAGGACACATCTCAAACTTCAAGTGTTCTGTTCCTCCTCTCATAGGTTGAGGCATGTGTCTCATTCTCTTTTCCAAAAACCTGCTAAGTATGTCATCATGTTCTCAAGGAACAAATTCCCTAAAACCCTACAGCAGATAGCCTTCCTAACCAGGGTCATCCACATACACAACAATGTATAGTCCTGAAAAAGCAAGCCAATAATTTTTGTCTACAACATGGGTCTTTGAAAGCCAGCAGTACTTAGCAATCTATTTGCCTGTCCTACAAGATCTTTCTCATTTAGCAGCAATGACACTTCTAACGCACTGAGGGGCTGAAGGAATGTAGCATATTAGAACAGCATGTGCTTGGATGAGCGTGTCATCATGATCTTGCAGAATGAAAATAAATGATGCGTGCAGCAGAAGTAAACACTAAGCCCTGGGTGGTGAACTGGGAAGTTTTTTTCTTTCCCCTTTTTTCCAAGTAGTTTTAAGAAGGAAAATGGTTTGCAGTGGTGGAGAACAAGTTTGGTGTATCCCAGAGAAATGCATAATCGCTAAAGTCTGTTCAGGAGTTAAGCACAGCAAGAAACCTTATGGAAATTAACATCTAAAGAACTGAAAAGAAAGAAAATAAAACTAAATGCAGTATCATTAAAAATAGATGAACTCACCAAAAAGAAGTATGCTTTCTAGATCCCCCTCCACTTCCTGAAACAATGCTAGCTATTTAGCCTTCAGCTCCAAGTATGAGGACTCTCTTGCTCTGATCTGTCATCTCTGAATCTCTGATCTGCTGTGTGCCTTCAATATGCCTAAGGATTTCATTTTCCTTTCTATCTGTCCCCTATGGACACCCTTTTCCATAATGAGACACTCATGACTGCACCAAGGCTCCTTTGAAAGCAAGAAATGTAACCAAATGCAGCTTTACTCAACATCAGAAAAAGTGGGAGAATACAGCCTATTTTTACTTATAAATTATTCAGAAAGCTAAATAAAAAGTGCTGTCATGAATTCATGGGCTTGATCCTAATTCCTTTGAAGTCAGTGGCAAACCTCCAGCTGCCTTCAACAGTGGAAGGACTGGTGCCCATCTGGCACTGATTTCAGTACCAGAAGAGTCCCTGTTGAAGCTTGTGTAGATTTTACTGACAAACTATTTTTTCATCAAAAAGTGAAACTCATTGGAACTTAAGTACTTCCCAGGAATTTGCTTGTTTTGACAAGATGTCCATCAGGAAATTGTTTCACAGATGATGTTTCTCAGCTAAGACAAGAAACTACCAAAGCCACAGTGGTTTAAGAGTTCAGTGGGGTACTTGGACTCCTGGCTGAAAGTCCCTGTGTGGGGGAATAGCCACAAGAGACCTGAAACAACTAACAACTAACACTTTCTGAATAGAAAGCCACCAGCTTTCTGGCTGTGCTGGGTATCCCTCACTCTTGTTCTTGTAAACTGGAAAACCTTTGTGACTCCCCTCCTGAGTCCAGGTGTCCACCTGCACCATGAGGGAAGAGGTTGGTGCTAGCAGAAGTGTGAGCAGCCTTACACTGGGCAGCAACCTTAGCCGGGGACCTGTATGAAACAGCAGGCTTTCAGAAGCAGTTCAGATGATGTCCTCATGCCTCACCAAAACCTGGCAGCTGTATGAGTCCTGTATCATTACAGCCAGTTACTGCAAGGAAGGGAAGCCTGTGAAGCAGCTTTGTGCTGAATCTAGAAAGCCCTTCCCTTGTGAAAACTTTCACTGTGAGCCACCTGTACCTAAAAACTTCAGCATAGGCTAGGAAAGACTGATTAGATTCTGGAGCAGAGCTGTATGGATCACATGTAAACTCTAAGCAATATTTTTTAAAAGAGCCAAGTTTTGTGTTTTCAGAGTTTTCAGGCACCTTTCTACCTCCTTCCTTCCTTAATGTTTCACAAGGCTCCTGGTGCTATTGCTTACTCAAGTGATCAACAATACCCATAAAATTATGAATTAAATGAAAATTGACAAGTTAAATACCACCAACTAAGGAAGTTAAATACCACCAACTAAGGGCAGAGGATGTCTTCAGAGTTAATGCATACATCAAGCCTGGGAGTTCTAAAGCAAATGGCTTCCAAATTATGGTGTGTGACCCCAAGTAATTATAAATAGGATTGTGAACCAGGAACATCATGCTCATGTTGCTTCAGAGACCCTTCTTTTCCTGATAGCCACACTGTGCACACACGCTACCAGACATGACA
>VZTT01058341.1:430146-451978 GCA_013400855.1 Buphagus erythrorhynchus | reverse complement strand
TACAAAGCTAGAATAAGCATAAATCTAGGGAATGTTTTGGATTAGAAAGGATCTGAAAGATCATTTAGTTCCAGCCCCCCTGTCACAGGAGAGGTGCTCCAGGCCTCTGATCAACTTTGTGGCCACTTTCTGAACTTGTTCCAACAGGTTCACATCTTCCTTATGTTGGGGTCCCCAGAGCTGGATGTAGCACTGCAGGTGGGGTCTCATGAGAGCAGAGTAGAGGGGGAGAACTGCCTTCCTTTGGACACAGCCCAGGATGTGGCTGGATCCTGGGCTTGTGACTGTGCACTGCCGAGTCATGTTGAGCTTCTTACCTACCAGCACCTCCAGGACTTTCTTTCAAGGGCTGCTCTCAATCCATTGTTCATGCAGTCTGTACTTGTGCTTGGGATTGCCCTGACCCAGGTGCAGGATCTTGCACTTGGCCTTGTTGAACTTCCTGAGGTTTGCATGGTCCCACCTCTCAGGCCTGTCCAGGTCCCTCTGGATGCCATCCCTTCCCTGCAGCGTGGTGACCACACCACAGCTTGGTGTCACCAGCAAACTTACTGAGGGTCAACTTGATCCCACTCTCCATGTCACCAACAAAGGTTTTAAACAGCACTGGTCCCAGTACTGACCCTTAAGGAACGCCACTCACCACTGCTCTCCATTTGGACATCAAGATGTTGACTGCCACTCTTTGAATGACCACCTAGACCATTCCTTATCCAATGAGTGGTTCATCTGTCAAATCCATGTCTCTCCATCATATTTATGCTACATGCTGTCTTCTGAAAACAGAGATCAGAGGGGGTTCTAATAGGCTCTCCTTGGCAATTCCTTTTTGGTGTCACTCTCATCAGCTGTCCCTCCTGTCCCTCTGATAGAGAGCATCTTACCCACCACTGGCACAGCAAAGGATAACATGTGCTTCCACCTCTGCCAGGTCCTTTCACAGTCTGGTGATTTTAATATTGGACTCACTTTTCTTCATCACTCCCAGCATCAGTGCTATGACAGACACATCGAAACATTTTTCTCTTTGCTCATGGGCCTGTGGCCACCAGTAAAGGGGCAGAGAAGGCAGCCAGTTTGCCAGGGGCGTCTCCCAAAACCCTCCTTCTGACCCTCCATGTCTATATTTGGATTTAAGATCCCCACTCAGAGTCTTAAGGCATCAGGAAAGCTCCCCAAGAAGGAAGCTAATTAAGATGTGCAACATGCACTAACAAGGACACTAGGAAACAAGATGAAGAATGCTGGTGTGAGAAATAATGAAATCCTCTAGGATTTTATGTTTAATTAACTTCTAGACAGCGTATCTGTTGACATACAGCTTCTTAATATACATTCATGCATTAGCTCTAGGTAAGTAAGACTGAAATATACTTCCTTTTCAAAAGGAAAAAGATCCCAGGAAGTCATCAGTGCTGAAACAATCTTTAGAAGCTGTGAGAGGTGATCAATGGCTGAAAAAGACAAAAGATCTCTTCAGTACCTTCTCTAGAGAGCATGGACTACTGATGATATGCTCTAGATGCCACTCAGAGCCCCAAGACAGTGGGTATGCTCAATTGGGAATGTTAATTTCTAGTGCTTGGAAACCTGCACCATTGCTGGAGTTTGTCACTGCAACGGTTGTGTGCTGTGAGGCTTGTGAGCACTGCTGGCAAGTCCAACACATTTGTTGCACAGGCAGAAGTTATCTCTAAGAGATGTGCTATCTATTTACTTGGTCCTTCTGAGATCATCACTAGTGCTTGTCTTGTTACGCAAGCAACCCTGCAACCATAACAGGACAACAAAAACTTTGAGGCAGAACCCAAAACTCAGTGTAGAAATAACAGAAATGAGACAGAATTGCACCCAGGATCAGAAAACAAATATTGAAGCACAAGCATGGTTCTGGTAATCTGGAGGTGAAGGGAAGGGCTGATGTGCTGAGAGCACAGGGAATAGGCAGTAGATGCAATACACAATATGCCAGACCCCAGTCAATTTGCACCAGGCAGGATGACAAACAGAATTTTGGAGGGGAAGTGCTGGAAGTCCTTCAGTGGATTGTGGCTATAGACAAAAATCTTGTTATCGGATCAACTTAGATACCTAGGAATCTAGTTCTTGGCATCTAGGAAGCAGCACTTCAAACATGCCCTGCACAGATATAGAATTGATATATATGGCTTTGAAAGACTCAGGAAATGGGCTTATTTGCAAAGGTTGTGTGCTTAAGTTGGTTGTGCTGGAAACCTTTTTTTGCTATAAATTGCTCCAGAGAGTTATTTTTTGCAAAACAAGGTCTAGGAAATTCAGATGTTACTCATAATTAGGAAGGGTGGGTGGGAGAGATATTTTTGGATATGACAGCTGGCAAATTTCTGGTTTAACAGGCCCTGAAACAATAAGAGGTGATAACAACTCGGATCTGGTTTTGATTAATAGAAATAGTGGTCATAACATATAAATCCAAATAATTTTGAGTTCATTCAAATGAAAGTAGGCAAAAGTAAAATCAAGAGAGGATCTGTAACTAAAACTGTCAGTTCTCAAAAGGCAAATTTCCACAACCTACAGCTGTGTCTAAATTTACATGCTGGTTCTCACCATGGCTCACACAGATCTCACAATTGTCTGGGCTGGAGGATGACTCAAATATGACAGTACTCCTACCTACCTCTGTATGCAGGCACCCACCTGAGCTGAACTTCAGTGTAAATGTGGTGTCCCTGACAAAGAAACCAGAAAGCAGCCCTGCTTTGACTTGTCCAGACACAGCCTGAGAAGAGTGAGTGACTCAAAAAGGTCTACAGAGCTGAGGTGCTCAGCTAGTCCAGGGGAAACCTGACATTTAAATCAAAAGGTGACAGGGCAGCTCAGTTTTGTATCCTGAAGATGGAGGAAAGTGTTAGAGAATCTGTATGAACGATCACTTTATGAAAGGTGCTAGAAATCAACAGAGAACTTAAAAGAAACCAGTCAAATTAAAAAAAAACCAAATTTCCTGCCCTCAGTCATGCTGATTTACATTTTACATAGGAAATTAAGCCAAAGAGCACAAGGTTCTTTATTTATAGAAGTGAAAGGGAACATAAGAGATGAAGCTGTTATGCAGAAAAGATGGGCCACACACTAAAATTTTTGTGTATATATTTAAGTAATATATACATAATAGACAAATATATATTTATATATTATAATATGTTGTATATTTAATCTTCTTCTCACCTCTGACAGCTAATACTCTTAGTTTTCCCAACTAACATAATCTTTATTTGAACTTCCATAGATTATTTTACTTTGTATGCATGTAAGAGTACTTTAAATCAATGAGTTTTATTCATGAATTGATGTGAAAATAGAGGCCCCTCTTGCAGCCTACAACACAAATTCTGCATGTTTTAGTTTGAATTTGAAACATGAGTATTTTATACTCCATTCACGTAGAACTCTGATACCAAGAAGTATCTTGGAATATTCAATAATATTTTATAACGCATTAAAACAAGCGGGACCAACTTTTTAGAAGCTACGAAGATGCAGGAATGAAATTCTTAAAACAATATATGTATAAAACTTGAAAATGCATATCAATAAAGCTTTTCAACAGAAATTGGCTGAACATCTCTTAGAGCTTATATTATTGTCAGCTTTACAAGGTTCTTACTCCATTTTTATATGACATATGAAAGGAGAGAGAACAGAAAAAATCAATTGTGATGTTAATGAGTATAATTCTTAACTCATTAGTTTTACACCTACTTACTACTGGGATGAATTTGCTCCTCTGAGATTTAGTAAGTCAGCTTTTCTAAAATCATCTTCATTAGTTTCCATCTACCCACCTTTCAAAAGCTTCCATTTTTATTCACATTAAATGACACTTGCAAAGCTAAAATGAACCATTTTGACAGTCCTTAAAAACAGAGATTGCACGTTCTTTTTGAAAAGGGCACCAAACAAACGTTACTACTTAATGAACATCTAATGCTTCAGGTTTTTTGGAAGGCTTTCATAAAAGATACCTTGAAAGATTCACAGTGTGTTGCCACCAAGACCACACAAAAATAAATGATGGGTCAGACATCAAGGTTGAATTAATTATGCGAGTCCCATAGGGACCCGTCTGTCCTCTATCTGAAGGGAGAAACCAAACAGACTGAGGAGAGGAAAAGCATAGACAAGCAGTGGACAGGGCTTTAGAGCTAGAAATACACATGCAGATACATCTGAGTTTTCAATAATATAACTGTGATGACTGCCACTGGGGACACCAGCATAGTGGGAATGGCTGATGGGAGTCTGCATATAGAGGAAAAAAGGACAAAATCTGCCGTCCAGACTGAAAGTGTAAACCATCTGCATTCATTTGCAAGCTAACTAAAGGCTGCCCTCAGCAAAGTACATAGTTACACAGCTAAGGACCTTCCTCTGCTGGGAGGATGGGTCTCTGTGACACTACTCAACACCCTCAGCTGGGATCCTGGTAAATGTGCTCGGCTTTTCCTGTATGGGTTAAGCTGTTTCAGGATGACTGCTAGATCCTGTAGTACAGCACAAAACTTAAATGGATGGGCTGCTCTGCAAAGATAATTTTGGAATGAAAACTCATTGTTTTCTTTAAGAAATGCATTTGGCTTTGGATTTTATTTTCACTTCTGGTTGAACTCTTTTTAAACACTGACTTGCAAGAATTATTTTCCCTGGGCCTATGCTGCAGGACACTAAAACCATCGGCTCTGCCCATTCTCCTCCCCCCTCTTTCTCCTAGAACTCCTTTTTACTTTTTTCTTTCTTTTTTGACTGTGAAGAACAAGAGAAGATCCTCATTACCCTGCTTCGCTGCTCTGTAAAAAGAATTTTAAAGCTCCTAATATTACTTAATCACAGCTTTCAGTGCTCCTGCTCCCATAAAACATTATAACAATGGGTTGGCACTTCATCAATTGTAATTTGCTGATATTACAGTCACAGTAGCGCCCAACATAATTGCTTTGCTCTACCACTGACTCATAAGGCTTCTTGATCTTGGTCAATCTTCTTCTTTAATTTGGGGGTTGCAGGCAGAAATTTTGCTCTAACAGCTCAGATTTTTGAATTTCCAGTTGCTGCTCATCTGAGCAGGATGCGTCCCTCCAAATACTTGGCACACCATTGCCCTCAAATTTCACTCCCAGATACTTAAATCTATTAGGGCACACTTTATTCTTCATTATTCTCAATTTTACAGATAGCAGCAGAACAAAACTTTCAAACAGATATAATAACTGCAGTTATTAAGAATGAAGGAGCTAGCTTGAAGACAGTAAAATAAAAGAAATTTTTTCAGGGCTTTGAATTCCTTGCAGGTCCAAAACTCCTCCTTGCAAGAAAATGAATTCAAACTATACAGATTATTAACAAGACATTTATTTCAGGACAGAAGGCACATTGAGGATCAATTTAATTATGTTGTGGGTTTTTTTCTGCAGACAAAACATAAATAATCAGCCCAGATGACTTCTACTGAAGATGAAGGACAGCAGCAAAGTAAGAAGAAACAATAGCCCCAACTCCCCCTGACAGAACATATTGTTTGTGACTCATGCTGTAGAAGTAATCATCGTGAGCTGTGAATATTTGTTCCTTATCCACGTGTAGCTTCTCTGAGGCTGGGACAGAGATGATATTACAGAGGCAGGAAAAAGCCTCTCTGCAGACATGCAAGCACCCTTGCTAAACATTTACTTGTAGGGAATAAATAATAAGATCCATGCCACATTACACTCATATGGCTGTACAGACAACTAAACATAATGCTGATATAGAGACTTTCTAAAACGCTGCAGGGGCAAGGTATATTTTGATGTCTGCTGGTCTTTTGTGCCTTTTTCTGCCAACAGAGCAGAAAGCTCTGTCTGGCTCTAAAAGCTGTCTTTCTGGGTTTCCTTTAGAGAAGTGATGATCCTGGTGAGGAATTTGCTAACCACCTCTCCTCACTACCCATTGCAAAAGCTTTGTAAGCGTCTGCAAAAGCCTTTTGTGCAACCACCTGTTTGAAGGGTATGGCAGCACATTGCCAGGATAAAGTGTTACCCCAGGGAGCCACGACAAGGATTATATCCACTGCTTGTAGCCCTGGCATGCTAAACCCTGAGATCCTCAAAGTGGCCGGCTTGTTTTCTAATGCTCTGGCTTGCTTAGCAAGGGTAAGAGCTCTTGTCTGGGCCGTGGGAGCAACTGGGGACATCAGAGCCTGCCAAGCTGGAATTCACTCTATCCAGAGTGCAGGGCTTAGGATGCCATGTGAAATCCCACACACTTCAGCCAATCAACTGACACAAATGGAAGGCTACTGTAAGAATTAAACTTTGCTTATTCTACACATTTTGCCAAGATTTTGAAAACCACTTAATGGACTTGGACAGACTCGGGGAGTGTTTTTAGATTCAAGTACTACTTGTTTAATGGATTTATTTTATAAATATCAGCACTGAGATTTCCGAAATTTCTTTGGGACTTGACCTGCTGATTCCTTTTAATTTTAATGCAAAGTACATCCGAAGCTGGCAACAGCAACATAATTATATAACTTCAATACTTGCATATGCTCATCTCATATTCAGAAGGCAGCCTTCATCCACTATGTGGATGAAATAGGTGGCTGATATTGTAGTCTGGAGGATCACTTCCCTTGGTTTACAAACCACTGTACAAATATTACGGCCATGGCACCCAAGTATCCAATTTAAATGGGTCTTTCAAGTCTCTGGATTTCAAATTTATACAGATAAAATACACGTGTGGGTTTACATATGAATATACACAGAAGTGTATACAATTGTACTTATTTTGCCTACTCTGTGTGTGTGTCTGGTATAAATGTATATGCATGCAGACATTCCTACGTGTGTTCTTGGCCCCTGGTGCTGGCTACCTGGCTGGTTGCATCTCTTTAGAATCTGCAAGCATCACTGTTCTGACTCTTCACAGTGCCACCTTCTGCTCCTCCATGGCCACCCAGGATGTGCTAGTGCTTGGAGAACTTCAGCAAGACATTGCACACGTTCTCTACAGGCTGCTCTTCTGAGGTTATGAGCCCTTCACCCTTCAAGAGCAGTAATTATGGAGAACAGATACTTATGAGTGGGAGAAGGATCAGGATTCTGCACAGTGTGTAGGCAGTGCCAGCCTACAGATGAAACTAGAGCTGGGGAAAGGTGGTAAGGTGCAATGGTGGCTGGCTGTGCAGAGGTCCCCAGTTCACTCTTTCTGCAACAAAATTCAGGACAGTAACATCGAACTGTCCCAGGACAGGAAAAAGGAGGGGAAAAAGATGAAATCTGGGAGAAACTCAGCTTTCTCATTTAATCACAACAAACTAAACATGTCTTACACATTCAGAATAGAAGAAAACTCTTCATTAACTTATGTGAGGCAGCTGGTTTCCCAATAATGGCTCCTACACATTCTGGTTTTAATATTATAGTTCTTGTCAACTGTGGGAATGCAATGTATATTAATGATGGTTTATTCCAAATTGGTCATTGTCGGAGTTAATAATTAGGCAGTCAGGCACTAATTAGCTCTATTTTGTCTCCAATCACTACTAAGAAATCTGTAAGTAATTTCAGAGGCAGGCACCAGAGCCACACACAGCAAAGCAGGCTCTGCTGTGGGCACAAGAGATTCTGCACTACAGAGAGACACCAGACGACGTCTGGAAGCAGAGTCAGGGTGATACTGCTCTGAGTACTGGGTGCAGAGTGCCAGCACCTCAGAAAAATACACATGCATGTGGTGCCCATCTGCTCTTTGCAGCCCTGGTTCACTCATGAGGGAGGAAAGCTCCTGGAAGACACTGCGTGGCACCTGGACAACAGAGCTGCACCAGCAGGGCCACCACTGCTGGCTGCAGCCCTGGTCCCAAGAATCTGGCTGGAAGGGCACCACCAGCAGGAGGACGGGCAGCAGTGGGAAGAGGTGGAACCACAGGTCTGCACAGAGGAAGTGAAGTCTCAGCATTTACTTTGAAATAAGAATCCTGTGGAAATTATAATAGGAAAGAGCTCAGGATAAAGATGTATCTGGCACACATGGAATAAGAGCCCTTGGGCACATGGGTGGAGGTGCCTGAGCCCCTGCTGAGGCAGAAGACACCCACAGTACCCCTCTGAAGGTCTCTGCATTCAGCCCACAGCTCAACTACACTGCTGCTCTCCACCAGCCCAAAACTCACATCTCTCCTCAGATGTATGCAAGGTATCCCAACTGCAATCATCCTCCCTGATTTTCCCTATGTGCTGTAGAGATTACACCAAAGGGGAAGCCTTTAGAAGGAGTTCATGGAACATATTGTGCTGACCACTTTAAATTGAATTGGGTGTACCCCCATAGTGCTTTAGCAGACAGCAACCAAAAAATTCCCTTTTCAGTAATTCTGTTTTAGTTTATCCTTCTCATATAAGAATATTTGAGGTTATCCTGCCCTTGTAGGCACAAAACCCCCAAAAAGATTTGAAGACCAGGATCCACCACTATGTGTTATAAACTTACCTCAACATAGAGGATAGGGAAAATGCCAATCTTGTCACCCAGCATTCCTTCCGCCCAGTTGTCATCCACCCTCCTGATGACTGTCAAAATTTCATCCTAAAATCAGAGATACACAAAATACATAATCAGATATTTTCAGTAGAAAGATGCCAATTTTTAGTTACCCATGTGATAGCTTAGAGAGTGAGTACACAGAGGAGGTCATAAACCTGGTAAAGTGTTTCCTGAATCCTGGGCTGGCAGCATCCCTGGCCCATCATCTTATCCCAGGCATCCCACTCAAAGTGCACTGAAGCACCCTGTAGACAGGTGCAGCTCATGCTGGCTGTCAGCAGCTCCAAGGGGCTGGGCACAGCAGGTGGGAATAGGTAACTCTGGGCTTCATTAGGGGGAGAGAAGAATGTCTGACCCAAGAGGTCACCTATAAATCACAGGTGAAAGTTCCTCAGCATGAAGTTGCCCCTGTGCATCCAAGGGTCTGTTGTGATGCTTGTGTGCTCTGGAACACAACTCAAAGGGAAGCACCAGTACAGCACAGGTGGTCCTGGAAATACTTTCAACAAGGAATAGTACAAGGTGCTCTGCGACAAGCCTACACTGATGACACACTGAATGTCAGTTTTTCTTTTAAATGAATATTATAAGGTAAAATTGCAAAGCAGATAAAAAGCCAAAGATAACAGGGCAAAAAAACCAAATTGCATTCAGCTGTCGGATCAGCTTCAGTTTAGATACAAGTTCATTTCCTAAAACCAATGGCATTTTAATACTATATTTAATCTAGGGGACCTTGTAAAAATTTCAGCAGATGATGAACTTCTTTGTGATTATAAAAGAAGAGATAAAGAAAAATACAAACTAGATTAATATTGCTCAAATTTTCACTTGGTATAGTTCAAACCCAGAATATCATTAGGAAAGCCCAAGTGACTAGAACAAAATCCCGACTTTTCCCAGTTTAAACTACTCAGTTTGTCAATGGATTTCTGCTACTATCTCTGTTTTCTGGGGTCATCATACTAAACCCAGGCTTAAACCAGCACTGCTTTCTACAACAGCTGTGGAAGGTGGCCCTCTCAACGGGGCTCTGCTCATATCCCCTATGAGAAAAGGAAGGAGTGGGCTGAAAGGAGCTGGGAAGTCAGCTTTGTTCCCTCATGGCATCCAATCTTCCTCTGCTCCTGTGCAGAAATTTACAAAAAAGAGGAAAATCTCTTCCTCCAGAAAGCTGAGACAGAGTTCCCTGCTGATCTCACTTTATTTCCACTACTCACTCTGTGAAAATAAGAGCTACACATGGTCTATCATGCCCCATGTAACAAGATATTGATGTCAAATGGCCAGGCAAGGGCAGCTGTTTTTTTTGCAGATACTTCTCATACAGAAAAAAACCCACAAATTCCTGATCCAGGATGTTCAGACCACGGATTGCATTGATAGAAAAATGACCAGAACAGAGATGTGATGTGATGTACTTTGTAGTTTTTGAACATGTGCATTTTGAACACATGCACTCTGAAATAGTTTAAATGTTTCCTTTGAATTATTCATCTGAATGATCCATTAGGGGAAAGCTCATAGAAACAGCTACAAACTGAGTCCTTCAGCTATTTATTACAGCTGGAAGGACGCAAAAAGAATTTGTGCATTTAATTTCCTGAAGAAACAGATAGCATTCCCTTCCAAAGCCCTGTCTGCACAGACCATTTTTGATCTGTTTAAAGAACTGACAGTAATGCATCTCTGCAAAGCTTCCACACGATCTTACAAAAGACCGATTAGCATAAATTTAAAATCTAGGTAAAGAGTGTAAACGAGGAAAAGAAATGACTGCATCACTTCAGGGACCTGCTTTGAGTGTTCCTACTTTTTATATTTGCTCAGCTATTTCCCTAAAAGAGTTTTTTAAAATCACAAAATGTGATGTAGTCTACTCTACATGCACTTATATAATCTTATGTGTGTGTAAGTGCATACATGTGGGTTGAATAGAATCATAGATTGTTCAAGTTACAAAGGACCTCTAAGATCACTGAGTCCAACCATTAACCCAGCACTGCATATAAATGTATATATATTTGCATCTATTTACACACATAAGAAAATAAGAAAACAAATTTTAAACTGTAAAACCCCAAAAGCTTTCAACCACATCTTGCTAGAAGCATTGTGCAATCCCATCCCTGGAGCAGGCTGTACAGACACCTGTCAGTAAAGGTTTATCCTGTGTTGACTTTGCTCAAGGATGGGGTGGGGAATGGATAACCTTTGAAGATCCCTTCCAACTTTACCTTCCGTGGATGTATGAAATCTGGAAGCATTTCCATACACCGAACTTCGTTCAGCTCAGCCAAGTCTGGCTGCTGAGTATGGTCATATATGAGAAATGCATCCTGAGATATGCTGACATTCAAAATGAGTATCTTTGTGGGAGAGCAAAGTGCAAATTCTTGAGAATTCCATTACATAATTAGTTTTAAGAAGGGTGTTGAAAATCTCCAGAATTAAAGCAAATCCCAAAAAATCATTTGAAATTTTTTTATTTAGAAAGTTTCTTTGAATTGGCAGCCAACGACATCATTCTATACAGCGAGCTGGTGAAAGCTTCAGCATGAACTATTTTAGAACCTTATATTAGTTGGATAGCCATGCTACTTATAAATTCCTAGAAAGGCTCCCAAAAGGATCATGAATAGCAAAACGCCACAGATCTCTTGGCATACCACTTCAGCTTTCTGAACTTCACAATTTCACATTGACTAAATTGATTTCCAGGCAGCATAAAGGAATCCAAGCCTCAAATCTCATTTCAAAAGCCAATGGTATCCACTGTAGTTTGGACAAAGATATGTCGTGCTCCTTTTATGCCTATTGCTAGAGCCTTTAATTATTTGCTCTCCTCTTCTTGCTCGAGTTTCTCTCTATTCATCAGGGCTGGATCGGCCTTGTGACAGGCATGTGGGACCTGCAGTTCCAGTTTATAATCATTATCAGAAAAGAAGTCAAAGATAAATCACTTAAAAAGCAATCTGATTGACAGAGAAATGAATCTTTTTGCTGAGAAAACAGCACAAAATTGTGTCCAATAACAGTCATGATTCACAGCCTGATTTTCATTCTAGTCATTAATGGCCATTAACGAAGCAATACAGAGCAGCTGTGCCTGCTATTCTGCAGAGATAACTACTCCATCTAGAGCACTGGGGAGACCTCAGCGGTGGCAGGATGGCACCACGTGGTGCTTGGTGAGTCCAGCCACAGTGCCTGCCAGCTGGCACGAGAAACCCTGTCACCAGCTATTGCTGGGATGGTCCCTCTGTGAACAGCAAATGCTGCTGGAACTGAATGCTAAGGGGCTGCTCCACAGCCAGGAACAAGTATTGGATGTGATGGTTCTAAGATTGGCACAGCTCTTGTTAGACACCACTGTGGGCTGGGAAGGAAAGCATTGGAAAATGAGGGAAACAGTTGATGTTATTAAAAATGCGATGAGCAATGAAGCATGGTGAACAGTTGATGCTACCTTGACAGGTTTGAGACTCATCTAGCTGATGAGCTGCTCAGCCTTCTGATGGCCATGTGAAGATGCATGCAAAGGGTGTTCGAACACCAAAACAAATGTGTGGGCTGAAACTGGACTCAACGTAAGGCTGGAGCAACTACATAGACAATCATGCAACTACTTCAGATTTGCACTGCTATACCTGAGAGCAGAATCCTCTTGCACATGGTTTGTACCAGTGTTCATAAAGGAGGACGGATTATTTTTTAAAACAGATTCAGCAGGATCCCATGTCCATACTGTGGTACCACGTCAGGAGAGATTAGAAAGCTGAGCCAATAAATATATCCCAAGAGCAAGCAATTATGCTCTGTAGGCCACAGCATGATTGCAACCACACAAGGGAACATCAGGAGTAAAACTTCTGAAACTACTGGTGCTAAATTGGTGCAAAGTTGACATAAGGCTGGAACCAGTTGTTATAAAGAAATAATAACAGCCTAGTTTGGCTAATGACTGCCAAACACTGAGGGAAAATATATTAAGTAGGAAATCTGGGATGTTCTATCATTTTACAGACAGCAGAGAGGAGAGAACAGAGGTGAGACCTGATGCCTGTATGTATGGCTTCTCTGGAAAGAGGATTTGAGGGAGCAGTCCAAGCGGTGTAAAAGAATGACATGTGGGAGCTTTGTTTTTTCCACTGGATACTCAAGACAGATTTTTGTCTGCCTCTCCTGATTTTATTCTTACACATAAAAATGATTACATTTTCATCTTTGGCCTTTTATTTGGAGAGTGTTGTATCTACAGGAGATGAAATAGGTAAATGGCAGAAGCAGCCTGCAGCACTCCTCACGAGCATCTTGTAAAGTAGACTTCATTTCCTTGCAATATACCTCTGGAACAATGGAACATTTCATTTTGAAAAATATAGCAAAACAAATTAGGAAGAGGAAACATCAAATATCCTTCCTTTGTTTTCTTCTACTGTGCCAGTAGATATTCTGAGTGCATAGTAATAGGGGGGATGGGAAAAAGCAAAGCCCAGCAAAAGAACAACAAAACAAAATGATACAGAAGATCCCTATATTTGACTTTCATTCTTATAGCTTCTCTTTAGAGGAAAACTCTTCTTTACTATATACTTACAAGTAAAATCCAATCACAAGTGTATGGTAGCCTTAAATGAGTTGCAGTACACAAAGAGTTTATATTAGTTTGCATAAATGTTATGCCAATGTAATTCCTCCACCAGAGGAAGGAACAAATAGTGTAAATGAAACTGAGACCTGGTCCAGCATCTCCAGGTGCAAACTGAGACATTCAAGTGATGCATATTGCTCAAAGTGACAAATCACATCTACAGCACTGCAGTGCTCAGGACTCTGTGCAGAGGAACTGACTGCATCAGCAGATGATCTATAATCTGGGCTAAACAGGAACCTTCATCAGCACAGGTGACAGCTAAAATTGGCATGGAGAAAACTGAGGAAAACATGACGGTGAAGTCCCAAGATGAAAAATAGATTATTCACTGTCGGGGAGAACAATAGGCAGGACATAAAAACTGTTACAAGGTGACAGCGTGCGTAGTGGAAGGAGCTAAAGAAGAAAATAGCAGTAGAAGAGAAACCAAAGCCCCTTGGGGAAAACACAGTCATCAGGGATAAAAGGATGCCGACAGTAACACGAGGGGTGAAAACAAGGAAAATTGAGAGACTGAGAGTAGAGCTATACAGCAGGAAGAAATGCTCCATGTGCGAATGACATTGGACAGCTGAGAAAATGAGAACTATCACTATACAAAGGCAGTTATTGTAAAGGAGGTTTTCTGATATATGGCACCAAATATATCAAAGCATCTAGGAAAGGACCTGCTCTAACAAAAAAGACCACTGTTGCTTGGCACACCTATTAAATTTCTTAAGACTGAGCAAGCAAGGAATACTTCAAGCAGACAAGGAAGACTGCATCTCAGAGAAGTCACCAGTGTACCTCTGGGCAGGCAGCAAGAAAAACAACGCACCAGAAAATATATATTTACTGATAAGGTCTCAGAGGTAACTTCTGGCAAACTTTCTGTTAGTGCATGGCTGTTACTTCTCACTAAGCAGCCCACTTTCTTGCAGAGATTCACAGCTCCAGGGAGGCTGGCTAGTCGCAGGGTTTGCAGTGTTTGCAATCAAACACTTCACTTGCTATGGAACAAAAGTGCTTACAAATCCTTTGTTAAATAAATATGAGAAAGTATACAGTCTAGGAAATTGCATTCTGCTGAGAAACACTGCATGAGTGAAAAAGATGTTACATTCGGTGAGAAAATTATACGCTGCAAATAATTCATTCAGCTATAATAAGTAGCTTCAAAAGAGGAGGTCAGTAAAATCCTGGTGAAGGATATTTTTATCATCTATTTCATATTCATTTTCAGCATAACTGTTATTACTTTATGTGATACTATAACAGCTGCAGACAGCTGAAATAAAACAGAAAATGACAATGAACAGGTTCTCCATGGCATTCACTGCCATAAATTAACAATAGGGGATATGATTTATTTTACTGTGGGTTTCTTGATATCCATGAAACCCATCTAAGGTCAAAACAAATTACTAGGGAGGAGAGTGGGAGGCAAAAAGCAGGTGGGGAGGTGGGGGTGAAAGGGAAAATGTGACATTTTAAATCCAAAGGAAATTACAATATCTCAGTTTTCTCTCATTCCAATGACAATTTATTAAACATTTTGGTTTAAAAAACCACAAAGACTGTTTTCTAAATGTCTGCTTTTTACTGTCTTTATGTTCTTAAAATAGGAAATACTATTATGATGATAGTGTATTTCAACAGCTAATTGGTATATGGTATGATGCAATATACATTTTGAAGCTGAATGTAATTTTAAAACACTGCAACATCTGATTCAATAAGGAACATTAAAAGACACATTTCCATGAGATTTTTTTTCTGAAATTTGAGTCATTCTTGGGGAACATTTCAATGCAGATGAAATGCATGCTTTTTAGAGGGAAAAAACATTCTCAGAAAACGTGTAGCGAGTTCTACTTGTTGAGCTTCACTAGCTTTATACTAACCTTGCTATTCATGGCACAAGCTATCTCACATAGTGCAGGGTAGGCCAGGGAGACCAGGACCATCAGGAAGGTGTCCCACCAGTCCCAGCATCCCTGTGCTGCTGGTTCAGCCACCAGCACCACATGCGCCCCATCACTCCCTACCAAAGCAGATTTCTGAACACTTCCTAAAAACCTGTGCCCCTACCTTGGTGAAGGTCAGGCAATCCTTGTCTTGATCTTTATCCTTTATTTCAAAGTCGTAAAGTGCTTTGCCCTGAGGTGGAGCTTGTGGGAGGGGCTTGATGCACTGGATGTAGCTGGCGGGGAAGAAGCCGTGGTTGCCATTGAGCTCCCCGTGGTACCAGTTCTCGTCCACCTTGCGCCGCAGGATGATGATGTCCCCCTTGTTGAACTTGAGGTCACCAGGCTCTTTTCCCTCATATGTGTAGAGGGCTTTGCCATAGGGAAGCTGAGAAACACTCTGGGGAAACAAAACAAACACCTTTAAGGAATCTCCAGCCAGCACCAATATTTTTCTTAGAGTCATTATTTAGCTAGAAGCAAACTGATCAGCCATGATCATTTACCAAATTACCCCAACAACTGCAGCAGACTGCCACACAATGCTATACGCTGAATCTCAGGAAAATGAGGATGTTTTCCTGAGAAAATTGAGAAAGTAGGTGTGTTACATCAGAACAGGCACTGTCCATCTCATGCAGCTCAGCTGGAACCTGCAGTACCTCTTATACCACCAAGCAGCATCACTTAATTTGCAAAATATCCTATGTAAGCAGAACTATAATGTTTAAACAACCAAAGCTGGATATGTCTAAAGGTAAAATATTAGACATCTTGACCATAAGGGTCGCTTTGGTTTCTGAAGCTCAGAAGAGAGACAAAACAATACAAGCTTGATGAGTCACAGGGTTATAAAAGCTGGCAAGTTGTTAATTTTTCATTGCATTTGTTTGAGCAACTCCAAACATTTTTGAGTTTGAAGCTTTTTGTTTAGCTTTTGATTCCGTAACCAAATACTCTTATTTCTTTCAAAATCCCCAAGTCTCATGCTACTCACTGAGGGCTACTGTAAACAGTTATAATATTCTTTATAATGAATTAATGTCCTTGTGGAAAAGTGGAGTAGGCAGAATGCCTCAAATCTTTCTTTTAGAACTAAAAAGAGCTCTGAAGCTTTCACTGTCATTAAAAGAATTTAACAAACTTACTAAAAAATCATGGCCCTTGAGAAAAAAAAAAAAGCCTAAAAAGTTCATTGTTTGGTATGATAGAAGAGCACAACCTATTTGATGGAAGCCACTTGAGTGTGAAGAATTCTCCTCAGAGTTCATTTTGTCCCAGTGAAAGATAGATTATCTCACCCAGGCTGTGATTGCATGGACAACATTTTGGTGGAAGTACCAGTTTATGCAGCCCCTGTCCTCCCTGTCTACTTGCTCCTCTTCTTGCTGAGTCCCACAGACCAGGGGGTAACTGTGTTGGACACAGCTTCCTGCTGCTTTGGTCCTATAACAGTACTTTAACCCACACTGGAGTATAAAAGGTGTATTGCTGTATTATCCCATACCATTTTTCATTTTATTGAATTCGAACTAAGAGTCAGCTTGCAAATATACAGCAGCACATAACACAAGGGATGTTAGAGGGGTCCTGTAAAGTCAACCTTCTGTAAGAGTCTTTTTTTTTCAGAGTTGTATTTACAAAATTGACACAGTTTTCTTTGCATACACATGCCTTTGAGTAGTCTGTTCCCTGCTGTGCATCGTGCTTGTCAATGAGGTGTCCTATAGGGACAATGAAAAAGTAAAGCTATATTTAATAAAACACCCTGGTATTCCCCCAAGTGTTTCTTATGCCTGTATTTCTGGATGACATTCCTGTGTCTAAAATAACACTCAGATGCTTTCCCCAGGGGGAAGTTGGAGTGGCCCGACAGAAACACTGCATTTCCAGAAATGCTGGGATGACTTGTCACGGTATTTGTTAAAGCCACAAGCAGAGGCATTTTCCAATTCCGATGGGTGCATTAAATGGACCTGCTCTGGTGGGGTGGCTTTTATGCTCTTACACCTGCATGTTTTGGCAGGAGGAGGAGAAGCACAGCCCACTGCCTGCCGGCGCCTCCGCCGCTTCTGGGCGCCAGATGGTCACTGCGGCAGGCAGACACCACACTGATCAAAGAGGGACTTTCTTCAGTGCACCTTCACACACAGGTGTTAACTTACTCATTTTTAATAGGAAAGGCTTTAGTAGCTGTGCAGCTCTTGGAAAGCTGTGTGACAGATCTTTTTGCCTTCAGCCCACAGTGAAGGAGAAAGGCAAACAGGCACAGCTCTTCAGAGCACTATCCATGCTGTCTGGAGGGGGATTTAATTTCATTCAGATGTGTCCCCAGTTCTAACCTTTCCCATTAGTAATTTGCAGTTCCTCTGTTTGCTCTGTATTGTTCTGGAATTTGCTGTATCTGAATGGAGCTACCCACTTAAATACCAGTTATTTTGGAAGCTCCTTCAAACATAACTAAAAAAGCATAAACTCAACAGCCAGCTAACAAAGCATCAAACAATCTCTGCCAAACCAGTGGCAGCATCCTACTGATATTTTTCTCTCTGCCAGGATGGTTATTTCCCTTGAAAGCAAAGTTTTGCCCCCCTACACAGCATTTTAAAGATTAAGCATACACTACCATCAAACTCCTTAGGTAAGGCATAGATTGCATTACTCATTTGAAACTAGAAAAAAAACCCCACACTAAGCTGAAAGACTACAGAACCTTGTAGTAATTTAGAAATAAAAGAATCACTACTTTAACTCATGCTAGGAGAAGACAATTTATCAAAGTAAGAGTAAGACTACTGCCAGGTGCACACTGCTGATCCAGAAACATGCCTGGCAAACATGCTCTGTGTATCACTTTCCCTAGATGGGATCTTCCTAATCCCAAGAACTTTGTAGCAATTCAAGGTCAGATCACTTTCTTTACTTTTTAGCCACTTCCTCTTCCCAAGCCTCATTTTACTGTGCAAAAAAGCAACAGCCCCCCGTGGTACAGAAGAAAGAGGATTTTACTCCATCCAGTCTGCACACTTCATCAATGAAATTCTTGTGCAGCACATGCTGGGCTTTTATTGGTAATTAATAGATCTGTCTAGAAGATGATTCAAGTCCCTGTTTTTACCTTCACCTGATGCAAATGAAGACTTTTAAGAAAAAAAAAACAACTGCCAGACATGAATTTGAAATCTGGCATTGCTTTATTTGGAGACCTTAATGTGGGAATTTGCAGTTTAGGCACTTGTGTTCTTCTTCTCTTTCATGGGCTTATCTGGACCACGGACCATGTCACCTAGGAACTCTCCTACACAGAGAAGATCTGGGCAACTGACAGTAGGAAGGACTTCCAAAACAAACCATTCCAATTATCAGCTACAGCTTTTCTAATTCTGAATCACAGCTTTTTGACTAAAAGCTCTGTAGAGGCACTTTTTACGGTGAACATGTTATTTATAATGGAAAAGATACCCCCCCCACTGAAAAATTGAGACATTTCCCAGACTTTCTGTAAGGCTCTATGTACCCATTTGATTTGAGCATCCCACTTAAACCTTGAATTTACTGTGGCCCAGGTACCAGTGTCCTCTAATCTTTTCCAAATAAAGCTACTTGTTCTGTTCTAAAGCTTTAACTGTCTGCTCAAATCAACCAAAGAGAGAAATTTAATATCACAATTACAAAAAAAACCAAAAACCACAAAAAACCCCAAAATATCCCCAACCAACCAACATACCAACCCCAAACACCCAAGATAAATTCTTGAAGCTTCTTTGATTATATATTCTGGCCAAAAGATCTAGCTTTCAGTGAGCTTTACATGGTCACATTATATTAATGGTTCCTAAGAAGCATATTTTTGCGATTTTTTATTATTATTTTATTATTTATAAAAACTATTTATATATTTATTTATAACTATTTATATATTATTTATAATAAACTATTTATAATAGTTTATTATTCCTATTTTTGTTTCATTCATAAGTGAGAAGTAGATAAGATTCAGAAAGTTCCTCTCAACTACATCTGAAAGGAGGGAACATTAAGCATCTTTCAGAAATGGAATAAAAACAATCTCTGCTGCTGTTTGCTAGTTGTAATGTGGTTCTTAGAAATCTTCCTTTGAACCCGATTATCTTCCTCATTGACAATCTTTGTGCAGGAAATTCTGGTCTATCCACTCCCCTCTTCTTCACTTGACTTTCCCAACTCAAAGGAGAAGTGATCAGCCAGGACTGATATCCGACTGATGTGCAAACTCCCCAAGCCCTGCTGGTGAGCATGTCCTTCCCATTTTATATTCAAAACCTCGGCTTATGCCCTGTCCTACTTATCCTCAGGTCTTTGTTCCATGCAACAGCATTTCACCCAGAAATCATCACCTCCAGAATGCCCAGGTGATCCTTCCTACAAAACCTTCTAATCTAAAACAGGATATAAACTATCATCTAAGAGATCAGACTAATGCAAAGCAGAGACAGGCAAGGTTCAGGTGAGGCAAAGCACATAGAGGTGTTCCTCTAGCAGCTGCAGGAGGCTCACACCTTCCTCTTGCTCCCTGCTTCAGCAGAGCAAAACCTCCTTACCTTTCCTGTGCCCGTTCCATGCATGAGCACTGCCACAGCAACTGCTGGTGGACAACACTGAGCCACTGCACGACACCTGAGCCATGCACTTCTTCCCCTGCTCCACCACCTAAGTCCCTGCTCATCCATGGGGCCCCATCTTGGCATCTTCTGCCTCACTATGTCCAGGGAGGGGAACTCCCTTTCCAAGCCTGGCCCCAGCAGCATCATGCTGCTCCTTTCCCCATGCCACCCAGCTTCACAATGGCCACTCCTGCATCCAGGGACCAATGTGGTGGCAGCCTGGCTGTCCTGTGAGGAGCTCAACAGAGACCACCACCCCACTGCCTTCCTCCAAGTCAGCTTTGACCTGTGCTTCACTGTGAGGAACCCCTGTCCTCACCCCCCTCCCCAGCTGCCATGAAATCTGGTCGGGAATAATGCAGGTGGCTGCAAAATTAAACAGCCTCAACATCTGACTGCATCAAGTAGTTGATTTGCCCTGCTGGTTTATTGTGATGCTAACTGGCATTTGGCTATGATGTGTATTAATTTTCAAAACCCTCTGTGGGTGTGTATAGAAATAAAAAATTTAAGAAAGGAAGAAAGGAAGGGATGAAGTCACAGTCAATGGCAACAGCCAGTTTCTTTTTCCTGCCCCTAAATCCATGCTGGCACGATGCTGAATACTGCCAAAGGTTTCTTTTCTATTTTAGCAATCAATACTGACGTGAAAGCCTGAAGCGTTACTATGCTGAAAATCCCCCTTGCAGAAGACTCAATGATATGTTGGCAACTCAATCATTCTGCATTTGTGTTTCAGCAATGTCAAATGGCAGCAGTTAAGCAGAAACCTGCTGGCAAATTGACAAACAACAGCCATGAAGCAATTAACTGGCAAAGCTGGAGCATTCTTCATTATGTATCCTGAAGAACAAAAGGAATGGGAAAAAACCCAAACATGCTTGCTTCCAATAAGTTCTCCCAGTAGAAAGCTTAGTAGAATGTGAGCTGCACAGATAGAGTAGGTCTTCAGTTTTTAAAAGTTACAGAAAATAAACATTTTCCCAATGTGCTCAAAAGCAATGCAGGCTCCAACAGGGATCAAAGCCTGCCAACTTCTGTGTGCAGGACTTGATGGAGGAAAAAAAAAGGTCTAATGCTTGCCCAAAGTACCATGTGGGTGCCTATAAAACAAGAAATAAAAAAATAAAATAAATAGGGCAAGGCATCCAGCTACTAAACCCAGATAGAAATGCTATGATCCAACCCTTCTCTCAAACTAAGTTTGTGTTTAGATCCTTGAAACCCAAGAAACCTCTTGAGACTCCAGCTACAACTCCTCTCTACAACAGCAAAGCAGAGGATTGTTTTTCTGCAGTGTGAAAGCCATGTTAATGCTGAAGAGTAATTTCTCTTGCCCAAGCTCTTGCCTTGTGCAGCTCAAGCTATGCAAAGAATGGAAACTTCAACCCCTCTGTTTCAAGGCCTTCCCTTGCACATGGGAATCCCCAAGAAGCAGGTGTGATGCTGCCTGCCCCATGGGACAGCAGTGTCACCTGACCCCTATATCAAGAGGATGAAAGAATCAAAGAATTGGAGAAATGCAAAAGGTGGAGGAGTATTTAACTCCTCTTTCCCTTTGCTCCATGGGTCTTGATAATCGTCTGAGCTAGAGGTGAAGCAGGAGGGGATAAAGCCAAACAACCTCAGAACACACTGCTGGAACATCCTGATAAAAACACTGCTAGGGACAATATTTTAATTTTTTTTAAGCCTGTAATAGGTCACTTTAGCAAAACACACTGGCATGTTGCTTGTTGCAGCCCTTCAAAATTCTCCAACATCTATCTCCATATCCCCCATACTCCAAATATATTTCTGAAGAGTCTGTACCTCTGCATGAATGTATATACATTTATCTCTTTCATCAAGCACTATCAAGTGTAAACATCCAAAGTAAATTAAAAGTCGATAAAGAAGAAAAGGAAAAAGTAATGAAAAGTAATTAAAAACATGAACATCTCAGTGGTAAAATACAGTTAAATACAAGCTATTACTACAGAGCATAAATAATAATTAAAATACATACTGCT
>VZTT01058341.1:401080-428777 GCA_013400855.1 Buphagus erythrorhynchus | reverse complement strand
TTACAGAAAATAAACATTTTCCCAATGTGCTCAAAAGCAATGCAGGCTCCAACAGGGATCAAAGCCTGCCAACTTCTGTGTGCAGGACTTGATGGAGGAAAAAAAAAGGTCTAATGCTTGCCCAAAGTACCATGTGGGTGCCTATAAAACAAGAAATAAAAAAATAAAATAAATAGGGCAAGGCATCCAGCTACTAAACCCAGATAGAAATGCTATGATCCAACCCTTCTCTCAAACTAAGTTTGTGTTTAGATCCTTGAAACCCAAGAAACCTCTTGAGACTCCAGCTACAACTCCTCTCTACAACAGCAAAGCAGAGGATTGTTTTTCTGCAGTGTGAAAGCCATGTTAATGCTGAAGAGTAATTTCTCTTGCCCAAGCTCTTGCCTTGTGCAGCTCAAGCTATGCAAAGAATGGAAACTTCAACCCCTCTGTTTCAAGGCCTTCCCTTGCACATGGGAATCCCCAAGAAGCAGGTGTGATGCTGCCTGCCCCATGGGACAGCAGTGTCACCTGACCCCTATATCAAGAGGATGAAAGAATCAAAGAATTGGAGAAATGCAAAAGGTGGAGGAGTATTTAACTCCTCTTTCCCTTTGCTCCATGGGTCTTGATAATCGTCTGAGCTAGAGGTGAAGCAGGAGGGGATAAAGCCAAACAACCTCAGAACACACTGCTGGAACATCCTGATAAAAACACTGCTAGGGACAATATTTTAATTTTTTTTAAGCCTGTAATAGGTCACTTTAGCAAAACACACTGGCATGTTGCTTGTTGCAGCCCTTCAAAATTCTCCAACATCTATCTCCATATCCCCCATACTCCAAATATATTTCTGAAGAGTCTGTACCTCTGCATGAATGTATATACATTTATCTCTTTCATCAAGCACTATCAAGTGTAAACATCCAAAGTAAATTAAAAGTCGATAAAGAAGAAAAGGAAAAAGTAATGAAAAGTAATTAAAAACATGAACATCTCAGTGGTAAAATACAGTTAAATACAAGCTATTACTACAGAGCATAAATAATAATTAAAATACATACTGCTAATTTTTTGCTCCATTGCTCTGAAGCATCACACATTACTCTGAATTTCCCAGTCTACATAAGCAAAGATTCAGTGGTGATGGTTTGGACTGAATTTACATTTTCCAACTGGTAGGAAACTCCCCACAAACAAGCTGGCTAGCACTTCAGCATATGGTTTCCTGACACCCATAGGAGCTCTGCAGAAATCCCAGCAGCTGTGCTGGAGAGGACAGGGGTTGTGTGATGGAGCATCCATCAGCAGGACTGCTGAGGAGGAGATGGGCCATTCCCTATAACTACCCCATTACTGGGATCTTGGCATCCAAAACCCCCATTCAAATCAGCTGAGAGCAATTTAAATCATGAGCCTGCTCGGATCCCTTTAGGACAGAAAAGTGGAAGGCAGTCTGGCACAACAAACAAACTCCATTGTGGTGGCAGTGACAGCCGTGTGTGCTGGACTTGGCAGGGGCAGCAGGGACTGTGCCCTGTCTGCTTGCTCCTCACCATCCTGCCCGCTGCACTTGCTCTCAGTTTAACACCTTTCCAGAGCAACACCTTTCACCTAAATTAAAACACGTCTCTAGTCAGCCCTAGGAAGCAGGAGAGAGCACTCGTACATGCAATGAGCTGAAGAAACAAGGGGTTGAGGCAAACTTTAGCCAGTGCAGTTAAAACAAAAAATGTATACAACCACCAGATCTGTGACCTGTAGAGTTTTTAGTGGCTTTTGTCCTCAAGAGGAACTTTAAAGGCGACAGATCATAAATCATCATCATATCTCACAGCAAAAACTCTCAAAAGTGCTTTGTCTTCTGTGCAAGATGGTCTGTCTTACGTGCAGTGATTCAGAAGTACAGGTCACCTGTTCAACATATCTCAACAGTGACACTGCAGCATTTGCATTCACAGAAAGCTAATTACAGGAAAATTTATCAAAGAGAATCTAAATTGGCACAAATAAGCAAAGACAAAACCCAGTTATATACTATTAGTCAGCTCTGCGTGACAGATCAGTAAAAGCCTGAAAAATCACACTTTGCATGTACAACCTTTCTGAAATCAACTTTAAGAATAAAAGTATTTAAGATGACAATATAAACAGCACCATGGAGAATGAAACTGAATGGAATAGTTTATATACCCTGGAAAGTGGCATGTTTATTGATAGTACCATATAGGTATTAATTAATCACAATAAAAATGAAACTTCTTAACTAAAGCTTTACTGTTTTATTTGACTAAATGGTTAACTAATGTTTAGGCCCTGACCCTTGCTGATGGTGCTGCAGATGGGCTGCAGTCCTTGTGACACCTGAAGACACATGCAGACAACACGCATGAGGTGTGCATGGCTCCCACCTGGCATAGAAGGTAAATGCTTTTCCAAAAATAAAAGGTCTTCGGAACATCTCTACCCATTTGCAAGAGGTAGCCTTAATACATGAAGTGTCCAAACAGATTAGGAGCCTATCTACCATTTCCAGCAATGACTTCTGCAATTAGCATGAAGATACCAGGGGAATTGCTCAACAGACGGAGCACGAAGGCAGGCAGGTACAGCATCATTCTAGCACATCGACATTGCTCTCCCATGAACAGGGAACAACAGTGCTCACCACCCCAGAACAGCACAGGATGGTGTTCATCCTCTTCAGCAATGGGGCGATGGAGCACAAACTGATCTTCCAAGAGAATAGTGTCTGCCGAGGTTATTTTGTAGCTTATCCGGCAAATAGACACAACTTGCATTTCACCTTACAAGGTCCATATTTGTATACAGCAAGAATAAAGAATGTTTCAAAGTTTCTCTTAGCAAGTGCAGTTGATGGATGCAGCACAACTGGGAAAAAGGAGCACGCTTTCCACTGCACTGCTTGTCACACAGGTCTGTCTGGGATTCTCTACTTTACCAATATCAGAGCTGAGGTAGTTTTACAGTCCAATGCCATTTCTCTTAGAAACATTCACAACTTGAATGCAAGAGTGCATGTGATCTCATAATCACAGCTAATAGCTTCATGTCCTCTGCACATCTCACGTTGCTTCAGCCCCTCACTCACTATCTATCAATATTTACACATTCAAAGATCTCTCTTTCTTAGTAACCTGTTGTTTAAGTGAAGTATTTTCAAACTACATGCTCTCCTATTAAATAACACATGATATTTAGGGTCAGGTTGGATTTCCAACAGTGAATTCACAGCTATGGCTGCCCAGAGAACTAGTGGGTAACACCAGTCAGCTGTTTTAAACCTGTCAGCACAAAGTCTCTCCCATTCTGCAAAACCCAAATGCTTCCAAACTCTCTGCTCTTTAATAAGTGGTACCATGAACACACTGCTGGAATTGTAGGTCAGTTTCTGGTTTCAGTTGAACCACTTTAATTCCACTGATCTTGATGAAGTGGTATGGACGTATAGAAAATTCCTACTTGGTATAAAGATTTATTTTTCAAGTAATCTTCTCTGAAACAAAGCTGAATGTTTGGCAGCCTCTACTGAGAAAAATACTTAGTGGTGTCTTGTGCTAGCCATAGCCTTTACAAAAGCTAGGGATGTTTTAAGAATCTGTCCTTCACCTTTCAGGCAGAAAACATTCACTGGATCCTAAGGACCAAATTTGACCCTTATAATCCTGTGCAGGGATCTCAGTGAAAGGATTGGCTGCTGTGCCAATCACAACAGACACTTCAGTGCAGAAGCTGGTCTACAAAACATCCCAACCAATAGCTGACACAACTTCTAAGCCAAGTATGCAGTGTGGCTTCCTGAGAAACCATCAGACAAAATATGCCTCAGCTGACTGCTTCAGAAGGGCAGGAGCCAGAAAACACTTCCTGAGCTTCAGGAACTGGTGGTGAATTAACACAGAAAAAAAACACAAATAGCAGAAAAAAACATTTTCCAGTGCAACTTTACTAAGCAAACTGACAGCCATGTGCTATTTGAGCAGTTCAGAGAGGAAAGACAGCACAGTTGGCTACATTTAGCCTGTCAGAGCCACCAGTAGAGATAAATCAAATAGGAGCTCCCTTGAAGCTGCAGAGAAACACAAAAACCCCTCCTTATATTCAAGGCGCTACGACATTATATATTTAAGGTTGCCTTGTGTTCTCATCTCAGAGTGTCTTAAAACCTTTAAATAAACATGAAATCTCTCATTGATTACCCCCCTGATGACACTACTTTGGTCAGAACCATGACCCAGTTTTCCCAGCCACCTGACAGAAACAGTCCTTGCTTGCTTTTTAATAAAAGACATGAGTTAAAAGTCAGTTCCCTGTGCAATTTTGAGAGCCTTAAGTTTTTTCAGTCTTCTTCACTTCCCCAATGGCAGCATCTACAGCTCTGGAATTTTCCACAATTCCTTATGCTGTAGGTCACAGCAAGAAAAAAAAAGAACACTTTGGGGAAAACAAAAGAAGTATTGCATAAAAGCCCATAACATGAATCTCTGCTGTAACTGCTTCATGTGATCTTTTCTGGTGGAAGCTGACGAAGCATGGGATAGCTTGCATTTTCCAGCAGCATCTTTCTAACTCTGCTATGCAGCCCAATACCTCTGGTTTACTTTCCAGCCTTTCCACATCTTTCTTTTTGGCTCCTTGCCTTGTGACTCAAGTGTTTCCTAAGCAGAAACTCTCTCCCACTTCCACCCCAGAAAGGACTTTATGGTCCAGTCCTGCTACAACTCATCAGAGCTGGGTTTCTTCCTGACAGACCAGGCAGGTCACAGCTCAGAGGTCCCACTCCCAGATCCTGCTTTTTTGGGACTTTTCTATGGCAATTTTTTCACTCTCAGCTGGACCACAGGGAGGGGAGAGGGGTAAGGAAGGGCCTGGAGATGAAGCTGCCCAAAAAATGGAGTGGGCAGCTGTATTTACCATCTGGCAGAGCTCCCAGAGCTCAACAGAGGGAGCCCCACTCCGGTGAATCTTGCCGGGATTGCTACCAGTAGAGAACACTTAATTTTTAAAATTTTTTTTTTTTTTAAATTTTTTTTTTTTTTCACATAAATTCACATCAGGAAAATCTTTCTCCTCTATTTATCCCTCCCTGCACACAAATGTTAACTTAAAAGTTACCCAAAATCTTCTTCCATCATTTTAATCACTGACAATCAAGAAAACTGGAGCCTGAAACAATACAAGCCACTTTGGCAGCCTCAGATCCCAGGCTGCAGCACCCAAGAAAACAATCTAGAAAAATTTAAAAATTAAGAATTTTTTAAAATTAGTTTTTCTGAGGTGACACAGGTGGGGATAATTCCTCCATACTGACACCTGCACTTACTGAGGAGCTGAGGAGTCTCTGAGCCTGTTAGAGTACTGAAAGGCCTGAAGGGTGAAAGAGGGATGTTTTTTACAGGGGATTGAGCCAGGGTTTCCAAGGAGTATGGGACAGGCATTATAAGACAAAAGATAATGAAGACCCTCTGATATGGGAATGGGATGAACAAGTGCCCACCCACAGAACCTGCCTGTGGTGTCAGAGTGGCCTGTAAACTGCAATGGATAAATAGGTGAAGGACGAGAAACCAGCCTTGATTTTATTTCTGATGAAGGAGAGGATTTGAAATTCCTATTTAACCTCCAAACTGCTGCAAAAAATCACATTTGATTTACTTATGCAGCTTTTACTTTGTGATAGCTTTATGATAAATAAATGTGGTGCCTAGGAAGCACCTCTTTCTGTTGTATCTTTTTCACTGCATGTTACCACAGAGCAGATTCCTGCGCTGTAAAACTGAAAATATATCCTCTGCTTTCCACTTGTCCAAAGTTTTCATAAGACAGCTTTAAAAAATGTACTCTAAGAGAACTTTCTGAGATGGTATTCATGGTTTCATAAATACTGTATTACCTGAACTGTGCCTTCCCTAAACTGACAGGGTGTTTGATAAATGCACCGTGGACTGCATACACAGTGGAGCTAAAGAACATGTTTCCTTGGTAGCTCAGTTGTAAACTTCAATAGGTGGATAAATTCCCATGTCACTAGAGAATATTTACAACTGAACCTTATTTATCAGCAGCGTGCCCTTCCCAACAGCCCAAACAAATCCTGTTATACAAAAATGGCTATGGCTCTTTACTCACAGTTACATGAAAATCATAGAGGTTTCTTTTGCACCAGGACAGGTTTTATAGCCAGTGAGAAGAAATTGCATTAGGAGACGCTAATGTTGAAATATTCTTAGCTCAAAATGTCAGTGTGAGAAGAACTAGCTCATCCACATCTGCACTGTGTGAGCAACCTCTTTGTCCCTTTGCTGTTGGAGACCTTCTCAAGTGAGAGCCCACTTGAGAGTGGGAGTGTCTATCCTCACATTGTCTGAAGAAACCTACATAATGACCCACTTGCCAGGAATTTAGAGAGATTATTTCCCCTCTGTTTGCTGTGATTAGCAATATGAAAATATCTGCTATCCAGTAAAAATGAAAAATTTGTGCTTTTTAAATCACAGCATTTCAGCCCTGATTATCAGAAGTATCCCTGTGGTTGTAATTCTCCCTCAAAGAGGACCTTATTTTTCAGAATCCCTGCCCACTCCTGGGTGGGACTGCAGGCTCCCTGACATCCCACACTCTGCCTCCACTTTGTTCTCCTATCCAGATCCCGTGCCCTGAAATGATTCATTAGCTGCAATTTACTGACACACGCTTTCTTCATGCAGATGATTAGGAATTGCTTTCAGGGCTCAGTCCTGCTGACAGGACAGGCTGGCACCTTCCTGCATGTCAGCCAGCTGACTGCCAGGAGGGCTTTAATCAGCCCTGACTTTGACGTGTGCTGGCCACTCTGGACAGGGGTGCCCCACCGTGCTGAAGAGGTCAAAGAGCACCTTGCACTCCAGTGCTGCCAGTTCTCATCTCCTCTGGGGTGGAAAAGGCTCCTCCACTGCTGTGCTGGGCTCCCATTAGGAACAGCTCAGCTTCTCCCCTGCATGGAGCAAACCTCTGTGCAGTTTGATGTTTGGAAGCAATAGTAGCTGGAGCAGACAAGGAAAACATCAAGGAAGATACAAGGCTTCGTAATGCAAATCATGCTTTTATATCATTCTCCAAATCCCCTTTGGGGAGAGGAAAGTTGATTATCTACAGAATATGGGTCAAATTTATGCCTTAAGGATCTTTCAGTGCTGTGCCTGCTTGCTGACATAGTATGGGGCTCCTCGCTGCCCTTTCAGCTTAATGCTTTCAAAGTGCTGTCCCTGGGCATCATCATCATCATCAATTTCATAATATTACTAAAAAAATTAATTTCCTGCACCCACTCCCAGGAGTTTCTCTCATGCTGAACTTAATTGATGCTTCCTCCTGCACTCTGAGGAATGATTAAAATGAATGCTGCACATGTTAGGAAGCACCTTGGATTTCAAACTCTGCATGATTTCTAATTAAAGAGACACACACAGGATGCTTGTGCTACATTTCACTCCTCTCTAAGGCTATTATTATTACATACATTTCAGCAGTAGTCAAAAGAGTCTCCTCTACCTCATATAATAGGATCCTTATTTAGACTGGATAATCACCAGGCGTTGATCTGGGTGAAAAATGTCTCTAGGAAAGGGAAAAGAAAAGGCTTGTGCTGTAACCAGCCCTCTGGCAGAGAGATTGCTACTAATGACAGAAGCGTTTGAATTTCTGGCTAACCTGGAGTATATAATATCCAGTGTTAAGCACTGGCACTGTACAATGAAGTACAATAAGTAAAAAAGAAAAACCAGCTAGAAAACCCCCCTCATAATTAGGGGTGCCTGATGCTCAGAGATTTTGGAGGAAAAGGCACAGATAGGTGAGTGTCAGCACTACTCCCACACTTCCCTACCCACCATCTCCCTCTCCCTCCCAGTTTTCTGGTTCCTCTGTGTCTTGGTGATAAATACTTGATTCCTGGACAAAACTGCTTGACTTCAGGTACAATTTTTGAGATGTTGGTCACCTTTACCTACCTCAGGAAATCTCAGGACCCAAGTGGCCAGAGGGGAAACAACCAGCACAGAAATCTTGCCCCAGTTACTTGGACATCTGCATCATCAGCACCTGCATTTGACATCAACAGAGCTGCACAACAAAGCTAATACCCCTGCTTTTCTGTGAGAAAATATGGGCTGTAAACCTCAGAGGGGAAAATATTTCACATAGATGTGTTATTAATACAAAGTCAGCTCATAAACCCTATCTTGCCAAGCCGTGCAGTCATTTTGAAAACTGCAGCTACACCTTTGCTAGATGCAATGACCATACTGTTTTCCAAGGCCAGCTTGTGACTTTGCTTACATGAATGTAAATACATCAAGTGCTCTCCCACTACTCATAATGACAGTATTCCTGATTGTCACTGTTGTGGCAGCACACTCAAATTCTGTGGCAAATGACACCAGGGGAAATGCTATGATAGCAATCCTATACTGCATTGCGTGCATCTTTTACCATCAATAATACTTAAAATATGGGATCCATTTGCTTTTCCAATGTCTTGTGAAATGCTACAGACCATAAATAATTCTATAATAACAGGATGTCTGGGCATTTCTTTTTTAGGTTTAAGAAGGTAACTGTCTAACTTGGTGAAATAAACTGTGCTTACTGAAATGGTTTTCTCTGCTGATAAGGAAATGATTTTCAATTAGACACACTGCATATTAGCAATAGAAAAAGACTTAACAAACTTAAAAACAAAGCAAAGTAGTGCTGGTGTATACATTATTATTACTTATTCATCTCTGTATGGTTTCAAATCCCTTCAGAATAGAATTGAACCCCTGTGCCTCTGCCTTGGGTTAATGCTACAATCAAGGGGATATTGTATAAAACAGGCTTCTTCTCTGTCCATGTTATAAAACTGAAAATATTTTGCTTTTCAAAGACAGATTTTAGACACAACTTCAGGAAAGGATTAGGGTATATCTCGCAAAAGGAAGAAGAGACTTTGGCCCCTGAGAGGGGCAGAAGTAAGACATAAAATCCTCAACACTTCCCCCTAGCAGCTAAATCAGCATATTTGCTTTACCTCTCTCCTCCTTCAGCTAGCACCTCAGGCTCCCAGCCTGCCCTAACTCTTCTCACTGGGATTAGGTGCCTATTTCAGGACAGTGACTCTAGTATGGAAGTGAGGCATCTGCAAAACACAGGTGAAGTATGGAGTTCAGTGTTACTTGGAAAAAATATAAAGATACTCTGAAAAGGACTACATCTTGTATTTCCATGACACCAAAACTAATTCAGCTTTGCTTCTCGGCTCATTATGCTTAATTATTCTACCATACTGCCTTCAAAAAGCTATTCATAGTTATGTGTGTCATGTGATCTCAGCACATCTGAAGACCAAGGGTCTGCAAGTGCATTTTGTGAAATAGCAGTGAGTGCTCTGTGGTCAAGTCATTTCTCTCTGAACAGCTGGAGAAAGCTGCAACTCCCTGGACTCTCTCAGCAGTGGGACCTAGAAGAAAGACTTGAGAAAGAAGTGGCCAAGGGTGCAATTTTATGATATGTGAGCCCATCTTCAGGCAGATCTTTGCTTGTTAATGTGTCTGTGGGTTTAGCTCCCCAAGCTGCCTCCCTGGGCTGTGAGATGCGGACAATGTGCTGCACAAGGAACACAATGGGACTTCACATCTAATGGGAGGGCTCTGAAGGGAACCAGAACCTCCTTTTAGAGCAGCAGCCCCCAAATAGGCTCCATAGGCTCATTGCTACCCTAAACACACAGTTTCAGTATGACAGTAAGTGATAGCTCCAAGTCTGAGAAAGCACACTGGATCTTTCACTTCAGCAGATGGGAATTACTGTGTGGTATTTCAAAGGATGGGAATTTAATTTCCATATCATGCCAGTGCTTTCTTTTCACCACCTTATCCCCCTGCCTGCCAGAATCTCAACTAAGGAATTGCCCATATCCTCTTTTAAATGTTTCTATGGATTTAGAACTTAAAAGATTATATGTGTGCTCAGAAATTATGCATAAGTCCATTACAGCACAACAATAACTCAGCTGTAATTGCCTGGCAGTGCAGACTGGAACAAAGTGAGTGTGAGCAAATCCAGAGTCTGAGCAAGTAAAAGAAAAGTCAAGAAATAATGGACAGAGACCCCTTTGAGACTGCTGTACTTTCCTATGGCCTCTGAGTCTAGTCCTCTGCAATCGACAAGAAATGTTGCAATAGATTTATTTCTCAGGTTCTCAGCAATTTTTTTCTACATGCTGCACTTCACCACAGGCACCAAAGCACTTTCAAATCCCTCTCATGAACTTAACACCAAGCAGGAATGACCAGAACCTGCAACTTTCAGATGGCAAATGAAGACAGCAGGAGATAGCAGGAACAATCTCGATGTCCTGCTCCTGATAAAGAAGGGAGCTCAGCAAATTTTGCTAAGTACCAAGAAGATTTGAAAAACATATCACCAATGTACCTTGTAAGCTGAGTGGAAGAGAAAGCTTCTTTCTGACCACAGATGTAAAGAAAGATGCAGGCCTGAGCAGACACTTGGCATGACTCTGTGCCCCAGTGCACTCTGACCTGTCTCCTGGCTCTGGATATGGCCAACACCCAAATCCTTGCAAGAATGCCAACCTCAAATAAGCTTTTTCATGCAACCTGCAAAAGTTCTGCAGCATGAGATGAAGGCAATGTAAGCATGATGCAGTGTGACAGTAGCTTTAAAAGCCCTTTAGGCATATCCGTGTAGCAAACACCTAGTGATTCATATTTCTAGAGCACTAAACATGCCATTACTCCTGCAAGAATCTGATAACTGAAAAAATCCCCAGACATACAGAAGGACTGTTCAGCCAGTGAGATCCTGTAGCTACTAGATCAATGTCTTCTCACACAGGTAGGTTCAGTAGTTCAAAGACACAAATTTCTCCTTAGAACAAAAAGGGGGAAAAAATCAAACCCAGTTCCAAAACATTGTACTGAGAAGCTGTCATCCCCCTAATTTGGTCTCTATTATAACAATTGTTGGCTATTTCAAGACAAAAAAAAAGCACAAAACTTTGCAAACTTGCTGTCCCACAGGGTTATTTCAGTAGAAGTTGAAATGTGCTGATGGCAGTGGAAAGATTCTGTTGACTGACCTCTAGAAAATAATTCATCTGCACTAACGATGTCCAGCAGAAATGACAGAAAATGCTTCTTAAGGGAGACCATGCCCATTTTACCTTTGTGTAGATACTACATGAAACGACAACAAGAGTTTAAGATTTTCCCTTTCATGTTTGCCAGTATTGACCTTGCTCAGCCAAATTATCAGTCTGTATCTCCTCTGAACTTCCATCATTATAAATGTGCACACACCCTCAGTGTCTGATGTGCATACATTATCTACATGAATTAAACCAATTTGCATTTGTACGCTGAGCAGCTGGTCTGAAATTTACTCCAGAATAATTTTTTTTATTTTAAAGTCCAAAAACCATATATGCAGCTGGGATTGCTTATGAGTCAAAAAATGTGGTATCTTTATAGCCAACAGCATATGTATTCAGTATGCAGATCTACAAATACTGGATTCACTGCCAAAAATCATTGTTAAGCAAACTGGCTGACTCGCTGCATTTTCCTGATGAACCAGAAGGAAGTTGCTGTAGAGAGGTAGAGTACTTGCAAAAATTTCAGATCATGGGTTTATAGTGTGCACAATGCAGTGTGATCCAGCTAGTCCCAGATAAGTGGGTATGCCCCTGCAGCAGAGTACATTTCTGACTGGGATATGAGCGTGGAACCTGGGGAAGTGTCAGCAACACTCTGATGAGCCCTGACAGTGTGCCCCTACTGCTGCAAACTAACCTGTCTGGAGCAAGGTCGGGGGCCTCTGCACATAGCTGAGGTGAGTATTGTAGACCCAGCTAACAGCATCCACAAGTTACACTGGATGAAGATCTTGTTTTCAAAGGGATTTAGTGGCCTCTTGAGGTGCAGAAGATGACACATGCAACAACCTCTTCCTTTGCAACACTTAACCAGAACAGCTATTGCTTAGTTTGCAAAAATAGAAGTAAATAATTAAAAAAAAAAATCAGTCTTCATTTATGTCTCTCTTCAGAACATTAACAAACGTTAAATTCCCCCCTACTTATTTCAGATAATGGAATCTAAATAATGAGAATAATTTTTAATAGACCTTCTCTGTGTTCCTACCACGAGCATATTTTTACCCACTGTGTGGAGCTGACTTTGCACATATTCACTCTGCTATTTTAGCAGTAGGAGACTAGGTTAACACACCAGTCATTCACTCCTGGAGATCTGGATTCAGTTCCTGGCCTACATGACAAGTGATAATGAGTTTGGTTATTGAATCTCCAGGGGATATTTGTTCGCATTACTAAGCAACCGCATAATTTGGCAAGATGTGTTAAGTATGTGCTAAGGATAAGACCAGGGGCCAATTGCTCAAATGACTGACACAATGCAGCCTCCCTCACATCACTGCACCAAGCCCCTCCTCTGTGCAGTTCTGCTGGAGGTCAGGAGAACTGTGCAGGTTTTTCAGCCTGTCCATTTTACTGTCTGTACCGACACAGCCCAGTGCACAGCCATGCAGGTGAGATCTGAACCTGCAGATGCACAAAGAAACACAACCTATGTCCCTGCTATCAAACTCAGCACATAATTCAAGGTTACTTTAATCAGTTTTGCATACTTTTTCAGCACTTGCTGTACCCAAGAAATAATAAAATACAATTAGAGCTGGGGGGAAAAAGGGATGTAAAATATAGTTACGTAGTAGTAATTTTTGTTTACCTATGGACATGGAACTCTGCAGGGTTGGCATTGCTAGGGCTTTCTCTGCAAACACAATGCTTACAAAGGTTCGTTGAAACAAAATGAGAATTGAAACTTGTATGTTCACAAAACTCCATTAAAAAAGTATGTTGCCCATTGCAAGTACCAGTAACACTGCTACATCACACTGGCTAAGAATTTCAGGCTTGAATTTCTTTGCAAGATTTGGCAAAAATAATCACTTATCCTAAGGCTACTTCCAGTCAATCTTCTTTTACCCTAATCTAGCTGACTGTGCCTCAGATTCAACAGGAGGCACAGGCAAGATTTATGGATGTCCTCTAGACTGGTGGCACAACACCTGGAGAGCAGATTGGGTCTTTCATGGATGATACCTGTGAGTAGGTATATAATGGCTATGATATTTTTAACAGGTCTGGCAATCTCCTTTCCCTGGGCCTCTGTCTAATAGATCTGTGAGCTCTGAACACAATGTCCATCCCAGGATTTGGGAAGAGAAAAGCAGACTTTGCCTTGTCTCTGCATTAGAATAGCACATGTGCTATGTACACAGATCCCAAGCAGGCAGGATTGTCTGTGTGCTCCTGCACCTATGGATCTTGGAAACTTTGGGGCCAAACACTGAGGTGCATCAGGAGATTTAGATACTTAAGGACAAAAGGTGTTCTTCATCATTTTCTGGGCTGTGGTGTCTACATAATTTGGGTAAGGAATAGAAAGCATTCTGGATCCATTCCTTGACATACTCCAGTAGAAATAAACCTGATTCATGGGACGTAGCCATCTGCTACAGATTAAGGTTCAAAAGGGGTTAACACTTCCAGAGAATAGGAAATCCAGATGTCACATCATCACCCAGTTGTATGACAAAAGTCAGAATTCATTGATAGCTTTTGCAGGAATTAAGGTTTAGCACCTGGCAGGTTTAAACCTGCAGAACAGAATTTAAAAAAAAACCCACAAAAGGAATAACTGCTGCCATTCCAACAAGAACAACTCATCGTGAGGGTGACTGGTAGCTGAGTAAATCTGGAACGGCTGCAAATCAGGAAATTACTTGTCAGCCAATTCCAAGTCTTTTTTTGGCACACAAGCCTCTTGGGGGAGGGCATAGTGGCAGGAATGAGGCATTTCTGTGTGATCATTTGGGAATTTTATGAATAAAAAGATAAAGTTCACTTCCTATGAATCACAGAAAACCAGAAAACTCTCCCTGCCACAACCAAGAAAGCTTATGAATAAAACTTCATTGAAGAGATGTGATGTTACTCATAAACAAATGCCAGTCAGCTTATGTTCACCATGCCCTGGGACACACAGCCAACAGTTAAAGAGCTCCCATTTACATTGGAAGTAATGTAATGGCACTGTCCCAGCTTTCAGGGAAGGTCTGGACAGTGAGAACATCTGAGCTATCACGGATGGTGGATGTGAGTGATGTTTCATCTCATGCTGGTGAGAACACAGGGCTCCCCCCACGCCGCCCCCACCTCCTGGCAGTGCCTCTGAAACATGGGCAGCCACCATACAAGCAGGAACCTCCTGTACAACACTGGGGGAAAGATGGTTACAGCCTACCTGATGACATTGAGTCATGTCAGAAATGACAGATAAAACATTTGCTTTGATTTAGAGTGCCTGCCTTCTATTTAGGGGATGCCAGAGACTCCTAAAGTGTGAGCAAGCAGCAAAGGGAGGATGGCATCTAATCTAGTGCTTGAATTTATTTTATATTTATTTTTCTCTCTTCTCTCATAACAGTCCACCTTCCCCAGATTTCCTCTAAATCAAGTTCTGCACCAGTCTGATGCAGTTCTTCATAGTTGTATAAACCTGTCTGCTCAAATGTTCCACCTGCAGAAAAGCTGTGCCAGCTTTAACTTCATCAAGCCAGCCATAAATCCCACATGTGCCAGAAAGTGCTGCTGAAATGCCAAAGCAAGGCACATTTTCCAGGTCTCCTGCTGGGAAAATGAAATGCCTTTAACTCCAAATGAAGAATTGTAAAAATCAAGGAAAACTACAATTGCTTTTTGCTAATTGGAAGACCATTAATATAAACACCACTTTCCTCAAGCATGAAGCTGTCCTCCCTCCTGCCAGATTTTAAGGATACTATCTTCACTTGTTAGAACATTGAGGTGCATTCATCTCCTGCTAAAAAGCCCAAAATGATAAATATGGGAGAAATGTGAATATTCATCTGAGATGGGGGGCTGTGAGGGCGCCTTGGCCAGCATCTTCTCCTGGGCACTGTGAGTGAGGCATCACAGAAAGAATCCTTCAGCTATGCCAGAGCCTCAGGCAAGTGTCCCCAGAATAAGCACGTTGGTCACCACAGACACTTGACCAAGAACAGAGCTGGCAACTGTCTCCAAAAATAACACTGCCCTGAAACTCCCAGGTAGATGGGCCTTGTGATCTGCTGACAATATTGTAAATCAAGGTTAAGCCATTGCTGAAAAGGCAGCTCAGAGGAAATAAGTGTCAAGAGCCACTTTACTTTTGGCACATCAGACACTGAGAAATGCAGGAATGTGTTAACAAAGGGCCTCTTGACTCAAAAATCTGCCTCTGTGTCATGCGAAACAAGAGCGTGGCAAATTCAGATAATTAGGGCCTTATTTTATTTATGGCATGATTTGGTGTAATGCTGGTGGTGTCACCAGAGCTGGGGCAACTAACACCAGCAGAGAAAGTGGCCCTATATGTTGAATATATACCATGCCTGGACATCTCTGACTCCTGGAAGCTGCTGAGACAGCACCTGCTGCAGGTCAGCTTTCAGCTGGAGGGATTAAGCAGCTCAGGAGCTTGGTAACAGGACATGGGCACTTCCATCCCTACTCCTGGCTACAGTTCAGCCCAGGTTTACACTGATCTTTGTGAATGGATGGCTGTGCCAAGAGTGGGACACAGCCCACGTGCTCTCCTTGTGCTCCCAGCAGATGTGCTTCTGCACCATGGAAGTAAAGCCCAGCACAGGCTGGTGATCTTACCAGGGAGGAAGTGCTGGGAATGCAGGTAAATGGTCTCACCTGTCCCTCAGAATGAGGTCAAGGCATACTGGTGGGACAGGCATGGGAGTTCTTCTAGCTGGGCCAGACTGTAGAGATTATTTATGAATATTACTAGTTCAGCATATTCTGCCCAAATGAAAGCTGGCATTTTCAAGCAATTCCTGAGAAACAGAAATCTTCAGAAATATTTTGTTCTGACAGTAAAATTAATTTTGTTCAAACAACATCTTAGCTCTTCCGAGCTCCAAATTTCCAAGGTAAAAACCTGTTTGTACTGTGTCTGAATGTCAAAATAACCTGGTTAATCCAACAGAAAAAGCAATCCCCTAACTTTCCCTCAAAAATCAAGAAAGATTTAGCAGGAAAACACACCAAACATTAGGGATCAGCAGACTGCTTTGGGTGCAGGTTGTCTCACTGCATCAGTAGTGACAGGTTAATGGGTCCAGGTTGCCCCTGAACCCACTGAGAGCCAAGGACAAGCCATGTCCCCATGACTCCTCTTCCCTCCAGGGTTTCCAGAGATGCTGAAGAGTGGCTGTAGCCCTGCTGCTGCCCCATGATCCTGAGTTTGCTGCGAGAGGGAGGAACAGCTCCCTCGGCCCATGGGCTGTGCAGGCTCACGGGGAGGGCAGCTGGAGCCTCCCAGGGCAGCTGGCAGAGACCCTGTGCAGCTGCAGAAGCAGGACTTGCCCCAGCAGGGTGAGGTAATGGCACAGTTGTGGTCTGTTGAGTTGTGTAGCTGGAACAGGAATTTCTCTGGAATCGCTTGCTGCTTATAAATGTAAAAAAGTAGTGTGCTTATACAATGCCGAGACTGAAGGCTTGAGCAGTGGGACAGATAATATAATACTCCTTCTGTGGCAGTGTCATTAAATAGAACTTTGCATAGAAGCCAAAGCACAGCAGTACAAATCTCTCTCCCTGGCAAAATCCTTGCTGCCTGCATTTTTCTGTATTGCTCATTACCACCAGGAGAATGATTTATTTTGAAATAGGCGGGAGAGGAGACACTTGGCACTGCAGTTTTGAAGAGTTCCAGTCTTCTGTTTTGCAAAAAGTATTCCAGCAAAAATACCATTAAGGAAAAAAGAGAAAGGACTGCACATTGAAAGGAAGAAAAATAAAATATTTTGTACAGTGTGAATTCCTAGATGATTCACATCCTTTCCCTGCTTCCTCAACATCCATCCTTACAGTAGTGTGACATCTGCAAAGAGTCTTTCCTTGATGGGGAAATTTTTCAGGGAAGGTCAGCACAAGGTGTTTATGCAAAACAAAAGCTCCCCCTGCTCTGGTGTTAATAGTGCTAATGGGAATGACTGGCAATATGAGGCAGCAAATAACAATGGCCTATCACATGGCTAAAGGATGGAGGCACTCAATGAGATGGCAAATGTTGACATAAATTTTGAGTACATGACACATATGACATCTGCAGAGGGGAGGGCATGAGACAGCTGGATACTCTGTGTTTGAGAAATGAGAAACTCTAATTAATTAAGCTGTGGTGACCCCTTGGCATAGCAGAAAATACCTTCTTGCAATGTCTTGTCTTTATTTTAATGCAGTTCCCCAAGGGGATTCTAAGCACATGGGGCACCTATCAGTTCCCCAGTCTCTTTCAAAAAAGGTTTAAAAGAATTATAATTCTTTGGCTGGCCCAACACAGTAATGATTTTTTCCTCCTGAAAAAATAAATGCATAACGATATTAAAACTCCCCTCTGCATTTAGTTTTAATTTATTGTGAATTCCTCCAGAATGAGAGGAAATGGCCTCAAGTTGTGCCAAGGGAGGTTTAGATTAGATATTAGGAAAAATTTCTTCACTGAAAGGATGGTCAAATATTGGAATTATCAGACCAGGGAAACACCACACCTGGAAGTGTTCAAAAGTATACGGATGTGGCACTAGGGGAATATGGTTTAGTGGTGAACACGTAGTACTGTGAAAATGATTGGACTTGATGATCTTAGAGGTCTTTTGCAACCTGAATGATTCTGTGATTCTGTCATCATCTAGTCATAAACCACAGGTGCCTTTGACACCAGACTCCCTGAAAATGCAGTAACTCAGTGTAACCTGCTCTGGATTTCTGATGGCTACCAAATTATTTCCAATCTCCATAGTTACAGTTCACCTTCCCTCTTTTTTAAATGTCTGAGGAAGCCAACTCTGGAAGATGATGTGAACAGTGCATTGGAGAGGCTGAAGATGAGGAAATTTTTGTTCTCATCCTCCACAATGTGGTTGCCAATGCTCAGTTATGCAGGAGGTGTTTGCCTACCCCTCCCAGTCAGCATTTCTACCATCATTAGCTGCACAGGTTTCCACTGAGTTTTTCCCACTGTTATCTGTGTGATGGGAAGTTGTCACTTTGCTGCTGCCTCTTCCCTGGCTAAGCAGCCCTGGGAGGCTGCTGAGTTGGATAAACTGGATGGCAGGGCTGTGCTGACCCATTTGTCAGGAATGAAGCAGTGGCTGCACACTGGTTTATTAAAGGATGCCATCATTTGATCATGTACACGTAGGACTGCCAGTTAAATTGGACTGACAACCCGTTGCCAGCTCAGTAGAAGGAGAAATACCAGTGCTGACAATGTGACAGCTTTCAGTCAGGCACCTGTGGGAATGGGACAATGTGACAGGGAACAGGCTATTAGAGCATGCCATGTCATAGCCCCAGAAAATCCCAAAGCAGAGCAGTTTAACTACTACAAACTCGTTACATACCTGTCTTCTTTCATTAGATCTTGTCTAATCTCATTAAGCTGACAACCTAACCAATGGTAATAAACCCCTCCCTCAGAAAACACTGTGTAGCTCTAATTGGCATTAAGAGGAGATACCCTCTGGCCCCTCTGTGTGTCAGAAAGGTGCTGTCCTCCAGCCCTGGTTCCTTTGTGGCAGCCAGCACTGCCCATGCCTGCCACTGTCAAGGCCAGGCAGCTCCCACCTTCTCCAGGAGCAAAGACAGAGGGAGAGGCACTCCTGCAAACAACAGCTCTGCCACAGGGCTGGGAAAGGCAATTTAGGTACAATTTTCCTATGCCCTGCTAATACTGGATGCTCATAAGGTTCTCCAGCAGCAGAGTGTAGATCATTGCATGCCCTGTGAGACTCTGCATGGAGGACCAGCACTGTCAAGGATGCTCCTACACCTGGGAGAGCACTGGCCCTCTTGTACAGAGTTTTTACATTCTTTAAATATTGCACAAAATTATATTTCCACATCCAAATATGATAAAAATTGGCAATACACATCAGATTTACTCACTCAGATTTATTCTTGTACCAGCAGCAGCAAAAATCTGCCTCCTTGGTTTACCCCATGTAGATCTATTTGTGGAATTATTCATTAGCACTTCATTTATAAATCAGACTTTAGAAACATTATTGGCAGTATCTCCCACTTTCAAATTCCAAACTTTAATAAAAATAGATTACCTTTTCAGTGTTCTGTGTACACAGTATCTAGCAATAATTTTTTAATAATGTTTGCAAAATTCGGTCATAACTCTTTACCACTGTCTTTTGTTTATGCCATGGGTGTGCTATTGAGCACAAGTTTTATTTAAAAGGGAAGATGCACAGAGGACAGGTCTTTTAGTCCTCCATTGTTTCTCTAAATTGTTGTCCCAAGAAAGAAGGACTGTTTTGCTTCATCTTTCATAACTAGTTAGGCACCAGCTTTCTGACTTGCTTCAGAAAATTTGCTGCTCTTGGCTCCTTGAGGTACAGCTCTAGGACTGGACCAGGTCATGCTGGGGCTGGTGCTGAAGAGTTAATTGGGGTTGGTGAAGCCTCCCTGGCCCTCTCTGCCAGCTCCCAGCCCACCCAGTCATGGGGTTAAGGCACCATTTGACATCTCAAGGAAGGGCAATCACTTGCTGAGATGATGTGATTTGACCACATGCCAAGCCCCCATGCCTCCTTATCCACTTAGAAACAGATTAGCACAGTGTGCATTTTGCTCAGAAACATCTGAAAAGATTAATAAATGACAAGATTGATAGTGCAAACTATTCTTCACATAAATGCTGCCCTCCTCCCAGCTAGTGCCAAGTTTCATAAATCCATCAGGAGTCTCCAGGTTTTCAATTTCCATAAAAGACTAAGCTCTTGGAGGCTAGTGCAGCTTTCTGGTCCTGCTCTGGGGAAGAGGAAAATCCATTGGATGCCATGACATTGGCATGTCCATTGGCCATTTCTTCTCCACAGGGACAGGCAAAAGCCAGCAGTAAATTCCTTCTTTAATAAAATCTGGTGTTGTAAGTGTATTTTTTTAAAATACAAACATAGTTTTACAAATCAAGAAGGTTTTAAGTCACATCTTCAGGGATATGAGTAGATAAAGCTTGTCTGCTTTAGTGGTGAAACACCACCAGGTGATTTTCCTGTCTGAAAAGGAGAAGGCAAACTTTGCTGAAAAACAAATTATCTCACAGTGCATGCGTTAATTGTAAAAATTTATTTGGTTAACAGAAATAGTTAAAAACCTCAGCTACTCATCTTATGCTCTAATCAGGAAAATACAATCACCTGGGAGATAAATATTGCTGTTTACTATTTGTAAGTGTTAATAAGTCTCATCCCATGAAGTAAACAATTTTCATTTCAAGTCCAAGAGATTCTCTTGGATTACTGAAAGTAAAAAGCACAATCTGATTTTTCAAAACACACCAAAACCAGTCAGAATTAGCAAGGCCAGTATTTACTTATAGAATTTCCTTCTCTTGTGATAATCCCCATCATTTCTCACCCTATATGACTCTCCTGCATATTTCAATTTTCATGGCATATTTGCTCCAATGACTTATTAAATTAAATGACAAAAGAGAAGATGGGGAAGAGATCCCTTATGTGGGAAGAGAGGTTTAGCATAGATCCAAAACAAAGCACATTGTGAGACAGATGATGATCACAACTGGGGCACTTCTGTAATCTGTTTTTCAAGTAACATGAATTTAAAATTTAGAATTTTTTCCCCTTTGATTTAACTAGTTTGTGGTGATGGGTTTTTTGTTTGTTTTGGGTGATTTGTTTTTGGTTTTTTGTTAATTTTGTGTGTATGTGCGTGTTTTGGTTTGGATTTTTTTAAGGAATACTTAAAGTACAACAGCAGTGAGCAAAAATGTGATGGATGTTAAGGAGCACTTGATACCCGGGCTTCAGCACTTCACTGAGGGCAAGGTCTGTGGTTTACAGATCAACACCTCCTATCAGTGATGCTTTTCAGGAAGCCTCTTCTTGCTGTAAAAATGGTCTAAAATTATCAGGCTTGGCTCTGCATTTCCTTGAAAGTAAAACAAGATTTTGTACCAAGCGAAGAAATGTTATCCACCTTCTGCTTCCACATACTAAATGCCCTGTTTTACTATTCATCTGTGGTTGTTTTACCAGCAGGAAGATGGAAAGGAAAAATGTACAAATTCAAAAATGTGTCTATAGACAGAACGGAGTCATGTACCTATTACATTACAGACTCTATTGTCTGCTGTGATAACAAATATGTACAGCAGCAAGAAACCTGAGAAACCCTGCAGACCCCTGAGCAGATCACCCTGTGCACACAATGTCATCAGGCTATTGTTTAAGACCTGTTTTAGGGGATGAAAATATTTCTCTGTCAACACTGTGAAGGTAAAGCCAGCTCAAATTATCTGCTGTGTAAGCACCATTCACATGACTGAAATATGCCCAGGGACTATGAATCCTGCAACAGACCTTTCCTAGCTGTATTATCCATAGCACACTCCACATTTTCAGATAGGAAACACATTCCTTTGCTCCTTTATGTTTGTTTACCTTGGTCTTCTCATTTCTACCTCACATTACTGATATCTGCGAGGCAGCTGGCTCTGTTGGGATGATAAAACACAATTTCAGAGCCACACATCCTTGCTCTGAAAAGAAAGCAGTTTGCCTGTCCTGCTCACAGGAAATTCAAGCATGCTTTCTCACCCATGGACATGGTCAAACCCCTCTCTGGGAAGCTCTGAGGACAGGCATTGTCAGCTGCTGCATGGAATTGTCCATTGCAAGGGCTCTCAGAAGTGCACCTGAGGGGATGTGCTGATGCTCAACCAGAGCCTTGTGAGATGTGACATGGAGAGCTTCTTAACAACACTGGCAACAGTGCTGCGCTTTCTGTAGTGCACACCACCACTTCTACACAGGACCAGCAGCAGTGACAAAAAGGAAGAGCTGTGAGATACAAGCAGGAACAATTTAAGAGTTTGGTATGCATATAGAGTGGAGAACATCACAAAACTAAATCAACCACTTTAGAGCCCCCAAATTACATAGAAAAATAGTTAAGATGACTATAGCAAACAACACTCTCACTAAAATTCTTTAAATTTAGAATGTAAAGAATTTAAAAATTCCATATTGTCCAGACTTTTCCCTCTCCTAAAATTAATTTTAATATTTGACCTGATGCATTGAAGGCACTTATAAATAAAACAGTAAATCAATAAATAATTTTAATCAATAAATAAATACTTTTAACTGCTACTTCTCTATGGAGATTTGCCAGCTTACCTTTGCCATCTCTACATGCAAGTTGAAAGAGTAGCATCATCCCAAGGAGGACAACAGGCTGGCTTCTGCTTTGGCTGCAGCAGGTGCTCCCCAGTCCTGCCAGCCCTGCACTGGCACAACACATCCCACGAGCAGCAGCAAGAAAAAAAATCTCAAATGCAGCAGAAAAAATACAAATAGCTGAACAAAGGAGCACGCTGCAGTCAAGCAAAAAGAAACTCAAGTCCTTGTTCCCTTCCTAGAAATATTGTTTATACCAGTCTAAGATGATAGTAGAGACATTTTCTCAGGGAATAAAATTATCTTGTTTTTCTGAAGATAACAGTACAAGCCTAAAACAAAAAGGGTATGGAGTTATTGTATCCATTCCAAGAATTTAATCTACTGAATACACTTGTGCACAAAAGCAACACACTAATATGAAATCAACTTCTCTTTATCCATCTGACTTGTTCCTATGAGTCATACTAAAAGAATAGCAAATGTTTTTCAGATTCAAAATCTGAAAAATTTCAAGATATCTGCAAGCACAAACTTTTGAATGGTTCAATTACATACTAAACCAAGCATATATTCCAGTTTAACATCAAATTCCAAACTCTCCTGGCAGATCCTACTTCGAGGATCTTTGCCCTGTTAAGTCTCATTTCTGCTAATCATCTGCTGAAAGCTGAATAAATATGCTTTCAGGGCAGGCAATGTGCTTTGAGGGCTTTGGCTGTCTCTTGATATGAAGGATCCAAATTTTTTTCGTTCCTGGTTCTTTTGGTTGATGTTGTAGTTTTGAGAAAGATTATGTTAATTCCTTGAAAGTATTCCAAGCTTTCTTTTTTTACTTCAGTAATTATTTCCACATCTTTGAGTGCTTCCAGCTTTGGAAATACTTCCAGGATTCCTCCTGGTGGTCACTTTCCCCATCACATAAAAGGTGGAAAGCATGCCACATTTGTTTTTCAGTAACTGGAAGGCCTATAGCTAGCTGTGGAATAAAATTACTCCAAAGACAGCCTTGGCTCTGTTCCAGTTTCAAAGTTATTTCTTACTTCCACACAGCATTAATTTGGGGATACAGCAAAAACCACATTTGTCCTAATTTTGAAATCTGACTCAAGGGTTTTAAGTGTTGTTTTCACTCACACTGCAGTAGATCTCTCCACTTTAAGGAAACATATACCAAATATTTTCAACCAATTTGAGGTTTAAAATCTCCTTAAGGTGATGATCTTCACAATGATCCATTTCTATCACAGCTGAATTTAAAATACTTCTTTGAGAGTACACTCTACTTAATTTTCCATGCTGAATGAGACTTGGTTTAGAAACCCACTCTTTTGGACAGGATGGATTTCCAACATAAAATTTTGAGGCATATCACAAAAGTTAGAGAGAGGTAGGGGAAATCAGAACAGTAAAGAGACTTTCAGAGTGATGGGCATCCCCTGGCAAAGAGGACTAGCTGGTGACCTGTTCATCATGGCAGGGTTGACTTAGCTGTCCTCATTCATGGAAGTAGGACAAGGCATTCAAAGGGAGCTTTACTGAGGAAGTGAGGTGAAGCTCAGCGTGAGGGTCACAAGAATTAGCTCTTCAGATGGACAAAACAGCCAATCTCTCTTGCTCAGTCCTCTCCTAAAAGTTGTGCCTTAACCCATACAACCACATTGCAGTTTTATTTGCATTTTCACTTGGAAGTCTGAAAGACAGGGTGATCTAGGGCTCTGTGATGCTTTAATTGGTTCACTTGGGAGCCACCCAGATTTGAATTCCTGATTTATGTTAATCACAGGCTGAAAATTCTCTTTCTGCCAGAGAAGTCCTTCTTATTCCACCCTCACTTAACGTCATAGCAGGGAAACATACATGAATGCAATTAACATTTATGTTCTTGACTTGACTTGTACTAAAAAAAATAGTCTCTGTCAGTTAGTGTAAAATTTACCACTTCTATTTTTATTTTAAGAAGAATTAAATAGCTCAGGCTTTTGAAAAGTAACAGACAAGGGCTATGTACCCATCAATTCTACTTTGTAGTCTCAAATGTTACATGTATATATTTGGGTGATTAAAACAAAAAATCAACAGGCGGAACCAAAGGGTTTTCAAAAATGCAGATCAACTTCCCCATTCCTGGGTTTATAATTCTCTGACTCTTCAAGAAGTTGGAAGGAACTAATTTTCATCCTGTGGAAAAGCAAGACTCAGCCAACTCTGTTGAATGTTCCGAAAGTTCATGGGGACAATTTGGACGGGGAAGTGTCTGCCTACATCAGCACATGGCTTAGAGTCATGGAAGTGGATTGATTGTCAGTGGAAGAGCTGGTGCTGAGGACCTAAGGACCATGCTGTAGGAGCTTTGTGAGCTTCACCTTACACAAGACTCCACTCTGCAGCCATGCACTAAATGTCCATTACCAGTTGGGGGCATGACATGTGGTGGACTGCATCTTCCCACTCAGTTTCTTCTGAAAACTACCAAATTTGTGTGCTTCAAGACCACCCTGTGACAAAGCCAAAGCACAGTCAAGCAAGATGCTTGGATGAAACACTTCAAACACACACTCCTGGTCCAAACAATACCCATGGAGACAAATGACAGTGACCAGACAAAGCCAATGAGTGGCATCTCCTTCTGCCCCAGGAAACGTGACAGAACAGAGTGCTACCTCTCAGCCCTATTGCAAGCTCCCACCCTCGTGTAGCTGAAGGAGGCTGTCACACCTCTACTTTCCCTGACGTTCATTCTTCTGTACTTGCATCACCTGGCTTAAAAAGAGGCAGTAGGGGTCCACTATATGAAAGAACTAGTCATTCACAAAGCTCATAGTCTTTAAATTCTGGTAGCTTGCACTGGACATAGGTAAAACAGGATTGGTAGATTAGAACAGTGTGAAAGAGGTGTGTGTGAGCCTCCAGCCAAGGAACAGCAGTGCCCCATTGATAAGAGAGACCTTCTGGAGTTGGCTGGGGTTGCCCCATAGCAAGTACAGCATTTCCCCCACCAGCACTCATTCTGCCACCCCCATACCCCTTGTAACATGAGCAGCAGTTCATCACACTTTCCTCACCACTTATGCTGCCCCATTAAATCTTACAATTACCCTGATGCAGTACAATGTAGAGGAGAACCAGAGGACTGATTCACCTGGTCACTCATCTGACTGCCTTTGACAAACAGAGATGAGGAACATGATCCTTTTTGGAGAGCCATGCAGATTTGGTCATTTTAGGGGAAGCCCCAAGCCAAGCTGATTTTTCCTGCAGTGGGAGGCAGAGCTATTGCAGTATGGGGAGGACAGCAATTCCTGAAGCACCCCCTGCCTAGGCAACAGGAGAAGCACTGCAATAAAGTCTGTTCAGACCAGACATCTTCCTCCTATGTGCTTCCTCATCTCCAGCATAATAGCTGCATATATAGCCTCCAGCATAATAGCATCTCTGCCCCAAAATCCTGAGTGAATTAATGAATATACAACCCTCTAGCTTGTTTATCCTTCAGCTGCTTGAGTTGCATTCTCCTATTAACTGCAGTCCAGTCAAAGCAGCACAGACAAGGNGAGTGAATTAATGAATATACAACCCTCTAGCTTGTTTATCCTTCAGCTGCTTGAGTTGCATTCTCCTATTAACTGCAGTCCAGTCAAAGCAGTGCTTTTTTATCAGCCTGTCCAGTTTCTCTCCCAAAAAGACTGCTCCAGTTCATGTAGATCTACATCTTTCAGTTTTGCCAATATTACATTTTGGGTTTATGTGTGTCTTTTATGTAACGAATATTTATTTGCCTCTTGTGTCCTAAGGAACTAAGAGAGGGAACTTGAGCTTTAAAAATAAATGTTTTTTTAAAAAACCTCCTGTTTCGTGTGTCATTTGTTTGAGATGCTGAAGACCAATTTTCCCTTAATAAGGTCTCAGGGACCTGGAGAACCTGGGAAGGACAGATGAAGTGGAATTGCTTCATTTCTAATAAACCATAGGCATAGTTCAAAGTGCTCTGAGAGTATTTCATTCAGCACTTATTTATTGTTCATAATTCACCTCCTTCTGACAGAGAAGGGCATGATAGAGCTAATTTAATATTTCCATGGTCAGATTCCATTCATATTTGAGTGAAATATCAGTAAATAAAACTGAAGCACCATTTATTAGGCTCCTGAAATTGTCACAGGTTAGGTTATCAAACATTGTGAGTCGACGGCATGAAAATTAACTTACTATCCTGCTCACCAGACAGTGCCCAAAGAATCACTCAATCCAGGTGACCAATACTTTTGAGAGGACCTGAGTTCTTCCAAAAATATGGCCCAAATAAAAACTCCAGCTGAGATAAATGAGAAGTGTGTCAATATGGCAATTTATACAGAATTGTTTAATGGAGCTGAGCAAAGCTCTTTGGTTGGGGTGGAGAGGGAAGAAGGTGTGTTTGGTGTATGGGAATCGTGGAATGGATTTGTGCCAGATTGCTCCAGGCCACAAAAGATTAAATCCTTCTCATCCCCAAAGGAAATTGTTCCATCTCNGTGTTTGCAAGTCCTGCAGCCTTGCCTTTTAGCAAGTTCCCTCAGATTTACTGAGATCCAGAAACTTGAAAGATCTAAATAAGGATGTTACAGAAAGGTTAGGAAAAATAAAGATTCCTTCAGCTACTGCTAGATTCAAGGTAGACCTGAACTAATGCTGAGTTTCAGAAATATTGAAAGAAATATTTCCTTTTCTTTTCCCCCAATACATACATTTTTTTAGCTTACCGAAAGGTAAAAAAGGGAAAATATGGAAATTGCATAAAAGAAAGCTTGAACTCACAATATTTGCAGCTGCCTTTGGCAGCTTAGAGAATATTGCGTAGGTTGCTGAACTACTAGTTGTACATCCAGCCTGACCCTTTGAAGTGCACACATCTTAAGTTCAAAGTGAGTCAGAGTTTAATAAAGTGATTTACTTAAATTGTCCATATTTTGAATTCTCAAGGGCCAAATGCCCCGTTTAATTTGAATGCCACCAATGAACAGCAATACACTGAAAGTCTGGAAGAAACCAGAAATCTACTAAGGCTGAAAGCAAGGACTTACATAACCCAAGAAGAACTAAATTAATATTTCCTACTTATAACCCATTACAAAATAAAGGGATTTTGCAGGCAAGGCAATTAATGTAAAGAAATGTAAGAAAGATAGAAAATATCAAAACTTGCCAACTGGGTGTTTTAAGCTAAACTTATGCTTCTGGGCTGTGATTTATTCTAGTGGATGTGCCACTTGTTGGACTGTCATAGTCCACCCACAATCAGTGTTATTTGCCAAATCAAGTCATGTAAAGACCAGGCAGGGAAGGATCACTCACT
>VZTT01058341.1:363377-392945 GCA_013400855.1 Buphagus erythrorhynchus | reverse complement strand
TAAGTCTCAAGTACTGCCTTGGGCTCTACTTGGATGGAGCACCAAAAGGGTAAATGTTTATTTAAGTCTATGTCAAACACTTCGAATTTTTTCAGTACACAAAGCTGAGCTAGAATGTCATGAGTCAGTGAATACTGGGACATGATGGTATTTCCTCCTCTGCTGTAAAGGTATTTCATTTTAGAAACATGGGTTTGGTTCTGATTAAATTTGGGCACAAATTCAGGCCAGTGCTTTACTTATGAATATGAATTTCCATTCCCTGAAATTAATTCCTGGACCTTTAAAAAAACACCCTCCACTAGACCAGGTTGCTCAGAGCCCCATCCAGCCTGGCCTTGAACACTTCCAAGGATGGGGCATCCACAGCTTCTCTGGGCACCTGCACCAGTGCCTCACCACCCTCAGAGTAAAGAATTGCTTTCTAATATCTAATCTAAACCTGCCCTCTTTCAGTTTAAAGCCATTAGCCCCTTGTCCTGTCACTACATGCCCTTTTAAAAAGCCCCTCTCAAGCTTTCCTGTGGGCTCCCTTCAGGTACAGGAAGGTGCTGTAAGGTCTCCCCGGAGACTTCTCCAGTCTGAACATCCTCAATGCTCTCAACCTGTCCTGACAGGAGAGCTGTTCAATCCTTCTGATCACCTTCATGGCCCTCCTCTGGACCAACTTCAACAGGTCCATGGCCACATCTCCTTATGTCAGGGCTCCCAGAGCTGCATGCAGCACTCCAGGTGTGGTCTCACGAGAGTGGAGTGGAGGGGGAGAATCACCTCCCTCAACCTGCTGGTCATGCTATGTCTCACTGTTGTGGCCAGGCACAGCCCCCTTCCTCCTCATCTGCTCCACCTCTCCTTTAACCCTTGCTTCTCCTGTACCCATCTTAGTATGGAACTGAGAGCTTGAATCCCAGTGGAAAACTACTGGCTTTGCTTTGGGTGAGTGGTCCAGATGAGAGCACTGGCTCAGCTCTGTCATGCAGCCACAACCCAAAAGTGAGCAGCAAAGCCAGCCTGGTGTCAGCAGAGTGAAAGGTCCAGCTGGAGGGAGAGTGGCACTCTTAGGTGACAGCTCCCCACGTCAACAGTGCTGCAAAGCCCTGTGTCCTTCCTGGGAGCAGGTGAAGACAGCTCCTGAGCACCAGGAGATTCAGGAGAAAGGTGATAGACAGAAAGAGGAACACCAGGTTTACTGTCTTCTTTCCATGGGGAAACTTGCCAGCCTGGACAACATGACCAAGCACAGAGCTATATGATAGAGGGCAAGGAATGAACATTCAGTGTAAGACCTCCAGGAGAGGTAAATAAAGGTCTGTCAGTCAATTAAAACACCAAATAAAATTTCAGGCACCTTTTCAAAAACCTCTGAAGGATTACCAGAGGCAGGTGACCACAAAAAAGGATAAGGCTAGGACAAGCCTGGACATCATAACTTTCTATTCATCCTCCCCACTGGATCCCTTTTGTTTATCACATAGGACAGAGGCTGATTGTATCCACACTCCAAATCCCTCAGAAGTGACATTGATTCAGGGTTAAGCACGACTGGCAGCGCTGAGCTCCCAGTGCGTTTGCAGTGACAGCAATGAAACACTCCAGCAGAAACTAAAACTGAGGGTGAGAGCAGGGGGAAAGGAGAGACAATGATTGTTTCTAAGAGGTTCTTTTCTCAATCTATGAAGTCAAGACAAGAGCAGTGTGCCATCTGTGTCGGCTCAGAGTGCACTCCCTGGGTATGGCCTCTCAGTGATATTAAATGGACTCAACGATTTTAGTTTACACATTTCCACTTTTTACAATGGGTCAGAAAATCCCCTACAGCCTTATGAAAATTATTTTGCTACAATGTGATTTAACAGCAATTCAATGAGCTTTCCATGAGCCAGGATGGCATTGACACAAACAAAAACACCACCATTTGCCAGTCAGAATAATTCTCTTTATGCCCTTGGTAAGTCCATGGCAAGTTCATCAATGTATCCAAAGATAAAGTTTAGAGGCAAAAAATGCCATATCCCAAGCTTTGCATGCAGAAGTGCCAGTCACTTTTACAATGCCACCATCTGTTTTGCCATGTACAGGCATTTACAGCTTCCAGAAGCCCAGTAAAGCACTAAGCCATTAAACTTCCTTCTAGCTTTGGACCATCTGCTTCTTCACCCCAAAGGCTTCTCTACCTAGCTACCTGTCTTATATAATATTTACCCAAGCTAAGGACCAGAAGAAAAAAAGCAAAACCTCCTGAGTAAGGACTGGGCAACTTCCAGCACATACTGGTTCAATGGTACAGTTACAACAGCCTAAAAAATTATCTTGGACAAACTGTGTTTAAATTCCACATTTTCACAACTACACATAAGGGTAATGTCTCACGTGATGCTTCCAGGAATGCATGCAAAGGCTCAAAACAGAATTATAATGAATTCCCAAGGAATTTATCAACAAAGACTTTTTCACTTATTCATTCCTTTAGCTACAATCTATCTTAAAGGACAGCATAAGAATGTATAGAGCCCATGGCATCTAGAGAGAAACCAGATCTTTGTTTGTATACTTTCTAATATAATGTAGATCCCTAGAGATAAATATCTTTTGGATTATCCCTTTTTATGCATGAGTTCACTGCACTTTCCCACTGAGAAAATATTCTGTCAATCAACGTGGATCCTGCTTCCTCTTTGTCGTATGCCAGTTTTCCTCCACAGTGCCAAATCCAGAACTGACAACTTACAGCAGGCAGAACAGATGGAAACACAACTGCCCTGAGCTATGGAGATGCTGCAAACTACTTTTAACAAATACCAAAAGAATTATGAATGGTTTAAAAGCAGCCTCATTTAAAAGGTGAAGCAGTCACCACAGCATCTTCCAACCATACAATCTATGCCTGCAGTTAAGAGGGTACCCTCAGGGGCAGCTCAGTGTAACTTACATTTCCATACAACAGAAGAGCTGGTTATCAGCACCCTGCCGAGTGCCCAGAAGTGCTGCACACAAAAAAACTTACAGGATCTTGGGACTCTGTGTGCACCAGTCACACAGCCTCACTGCTGGTCTGCAGCACCAGCACCAGCCTGTCCCACTTTCCTGCTTACAGAAGAGTCTGGACTTTTTTGAGTCCCTTGCTAAATTCTCATGACACCTTGGCTGGAGGGGCAGAGGCCCCAAGGACAATGTTAGACAATGCCTATCTCAAGAATTATCTGGTTTTGCTCCAGCAGACATCAGCCCTCAAACAGCTGACCCAAATGTTGACTCTGTGCATGCACGGGTTTAGTCTTCCAGCTTTGAATGTTGTATACGTAAGTTGGTATGACATGCATTTTTATTTCCAGTACTTGTTTCTTAATGTCATCTTAGCCTCCTGAAGCCACAGAGTTACATAAACTGTGTAACCTGAAAATAAGAGTCATTTGCTACCAACACACAAATCAAACAGCTGGGAAGGGGAAAACAAAGAAATAAAAAACACATGAAGTATATTTCTGAGAACAAAAATCAGGCAAGCAATGGTATAAGCAAGATGACAGCAAGAAAAGATCTCACTACTCTCTGGGAATTAAGATTTTCAGTGTACCACCTGAAGATACTCATATAAATACTCTCTGTAAATCAGACTAGAGAAAATGGTGCCCCTGTCTGGGCAGCCAGTGCATTAAGAAATAGATAGGACTTTATGGTGAAATTTGAAAGCTTCTCCAAATTTCTCATCAGTATGGCACAGAGGTAATTAAAACTGGTGAGAGTTCTTATATATGCTTATTGGCTTCCAGCTTCCCCGTACCTTTTTGCTTTATATTGCTAGGCCATTTCTTTTTCTTGTGCTGGAGATATATCAAGTCCTTTAAAAAAGAAAGGCTAAGAAAGGCAAGTCAGTCCCCTAGATAAGTTGTTTAACACATGCTTTGCTTAATTGATTGGAAAACCCTAGTAATTTCTTGACTTAGACTACATAACTTCTCTAATGTCTGTACTGTTTATTATAGAGTGAGACAGAAGAAGGGATAGGAGCCACTGGAGAACACACTACCTTTGGTGTAGTACTGGCTGCAGAAGCTCACTCTGCTGACCCACAACCTCTCCCCAACCACCACTGCCCCCTTGCACTGCCAATTGCTGCCCCTGCAGGTTTTGCAGCGCTGCCAAGCTGCACTGATCACCCAAGAGATAGAACTTGAAAACAGCCATCTCAAAATACACCACAAAAATGGCAGCTGCAGAGGATTGCAGCCATCCTTTTGCACATCAGCTCCCTCCTGGGAATGAATGGTCCCCCAGGCTGAGCAGAGGACCAGACCCAGGGGGCTGGTGCCAGCTGGGCAGACTTGGTGCACCTGGCCAGGTTCATGCTCGCCAAAAGCCATCTGTACCTGTGCTGCTGCCAAAGGAGATGGTCCCCATCTTCCTGAGGGAATGTCTTTTTTTCCTCCAGCCTTGTCTCTTTCATATACACACACACAGACCACACTCACAGAGAATATTCTGAGTTGGAAGGGACCCACAAAGATCATGGAGTCCAACTCTTAAGTGAATGTCCCATGTGGGGAGACAAGTGCAATCAGTCCATTCAAGGATTTAGGTGGACTGAAAACAACGCTTTTTCTCCTTTCAGTTTTGCTTTGTTGCAATGATTAACTCGATCATCACAGGGATGTCTGAGTGCAAGTGCCTCACAGGGATGTGATAACCCACTTATCAGGTGCTTGCTTATTCTTATTGTAAGAATAAGTAGCATTGTAATAATAAGTAGCAAAGAATTATTCACTACTGCAAACAAGAAACCTTCCTCTAGACACATCAGAAAAGTGTTTCCATCTGCAAATGTGTTAGCTAACTTGTTTTAACTAATATGATTTTAAGCCTGACTTAACATTAAATGTGGACAAGCCACAGGCTTCCCCAGTGATCTAACCACAGCCAACCTACATGTTTTTAAATAAAGCTTGTCCTCACTTGTATCCTACACTCCTAAGAGTTTTCCTGGTTGACACATTTAAATTTAACTGATAGCTTGAGCATACAAACCCAGTGATCATGTTAGGAGGATGTACACAGGATTTACTGGTGTGCAGCCCTCCTGGGACCCAGTTTTGCTGGTGGGCTCAGGCTGCAGAGCTGCAGAGTGTGGCTGCTGTAGACATCATTGCACGGCAGAGGAAGAACACCCTGCAGTCTCAACAGAGGCTAAATACAATACATCTAGCTCAAATACTATCTTCCAAATGGTGCAGAAATCTAATATGGGCCTAATCCTGTGTGCCCACAGAATGGTCTCTAGTGGGAGGTTCCCAAATACTTCATGGACCCTACATCATATGTCTCACAGAGAGTAGAGGCATAATCATACGGGAACATGATAGAACTTTTCAAATGTCTGGAAGCAGACTTGTGTGGGAAAGTGGGGAAAATATGTGCCTCTTTCCTGTTCCTCAGTCCTTCAGTGTGTCCTATCTTCCTGCTTTGACCCCCTCATGCAGTATCACTTCTAGAGGGGACAAAACAGGAGCCGAATTACTGGAAGTTGTGTTCATATCCCCTGCATTGAGTATAGCCCCTTAAAATTCTTCAGGAGTTCAAGCTGCCTCAGCACTCTGCCACAGTCATCACTTAAAGGTAGATCTCTCCACAGCTCCTCTTGCAAACCTTCCTTTTTTTCCCCAAGAGAATGAAAGACCTAATTTCAAAATGTCAGCTGCTGAGCAAAGGCAAGATTTTATCTCATTTTTGACATACATTATTTTCTAAGCAAGGTAAAAATGGTGAGTTTTTCCTTTACCAGGTGACCCTTCAGAATCTATTTCATCAGTCACTGGAGTTCCTCCAGCTCTCTGGGGCATCCTAATGTACCCACTGACATTTGGGCACACTTTGGCTTTGAGGGTTAAGATTTGAGCATTGGGGCTAAGCCTTGGACACTTGCTGTACCAGGCCCTCTGAGTGACACCCCAAAACTTCCTGTCAGGCTGCCACCTGAGAATTAATACTCTGGGTTTAGTTAGTGAGGCATCTCCAAAGCCAGGGGAGCAAGAGACATCTGCCACAGAGCTGAGACCTCGAGTTGCTGCCTTTCTTATACTGTTGCAGCAGGCAATGTCTTTGGTAGCGTGAAAAAAAGGCAAGGAAGGCTAAAACTCAGGGTTCTGCCCTCTGTGGTAGGCAGTTCCACACAGGGAATATGCATCAGGCAATACCTCCCTATGTAGGAGACCTCAGCCTTGTTTCCCCACTGCCAGCAGGAAATCCATACCTAATTTCGAAGTGAGGCATGAGTCTGTTACCTCAGGCAGGCTGCAGACACAAAGGTCTGTCACCTAAGAGTAAGCAGACAGAACCTTTTAATCTCCAGAATTTAAGCAGGTTTGTCTTTTTCACAACAGACAAATGTTGCCTGTAATGAAACTTCCATAAATTCTAACATGTTCTTCCATAAAGCAGAGCTCTGAGAGGCTGCAGAGAAAGGCTAAATGAGCTCCAGTCCCCCATTCATGCTGCATGATAACATTCTCTGTGAATAAAAAGTGTCTTTATCACCCTTCTCCTCCTCCACGAAAATGAAACCCTGTGACCTACTACTCCAGCTGATTATAGCTTTACATTTCTAAGGGAAAAAGAAAAAGAAAAAGAAAAAGAAAAAGAAAAAGAAAAAGAAAAAGAAAAAGAAAAAGAAAAAGAAAAAGAAAAAGAAAAAGAAAAAGAAAAAGCAAGACATCAAAATGAAACTTTGAAGACTATCAGCTGCATGTGCTTTAATTCCAAAGAAAGCATTTGTATGCCTATCTTCACAGATGTGATATGGAACCCAAAGACTGTTTAATACACGTACTAACCACTGGTTTGTTTTAGCCACCCTCACATAAGACTCAATTTGCACTCAATAGCAAGGTGTGACATGGGAAATTTACACCCATATTTGAGAGATCTCATCAGTTCACAGGAGGACCAAGAGGCATGCCAAGTCCAGAAGGCTTTGCTCCATGTATCTACTTTCCATGCTTTGCCATCCCTCCCCCCAGCTCAGACCTCGTCCATCAGTGGAGATGAGTTAGTTGTGTACCTTGCTTTTTTCTTGCTCCAATTATGGGATGAGTGACTTCTGACTGCATTTTGATGCCACTTGTAAAGTCCAAGAACAAATATGAATTGAGACTTGTAGCTGCTTTCTATATTGTGCTCATTTTTAATACTGTAAAGCCAGAGCAGCCAGAAGTGAAAACAAAAAAAACAGAGCCACGGCTGCAATGCAACTTATCAGAAACCACAGAAGCACGTGCTTTGTACTGAGGTTTACTCCTCAGTACACAGAATGATGTGGCAGACATATACAAAGGGACTCCTTCAAACTGTCCCAAAAAAGAACATGTTGGATTTGGCACAGACACTCTTCTTGTGTAATCATTTTAACAAAGAGAAAAGGTGCTCCAATTACTTTAATACTATCTTGCACTCTCTGTAGATTCTACTTCTTTAATTGCATTAGGTATTAAATCTGCCCTCCAACCATAACCTAAAGTTTCCACATAATTAAGCACTCCACCTAGGCTATGAACAAATAACATTTCCTCTTTCTGTATATGACTATGCATGTACAAACAAAACCAGCATGTACTATGTTAACAGTGCCTCTTCTCCCCCTCCTGAAAATATTCTTTGCTACTTATAAACTTTGTATGTGTATATGTTCTCCCAATCATTTTCTGAAAATGCTTCACAAAAAAAGTTGAAGCCTATCAGCAAAAAGAAATGTGAGAAGGATCCCCATGGAAAAATCAACAGCAAAAAGGGTGTACTGCATCACTCTTCCTATCCCCTAGAGTCCCTTTCATGTTTTCTGTGACACTGAACACAGTGCCATCCCTCTGAACTGGAGCCCAAAGATAGTTCAAAGGTTAGGACATCCCATTTAACTCCCACACAAAGGCTGCAAGATAAAACCCTACCCTGATTATTTATAGCATAAATCAAGACACTGTCCAAAAAGAGTTAGGCACCCAAGCCTGCCTCAATCAGCCTTGTCAATAGGTTGTTGTTTTGTCCAAAAAGAGTTAGGCACCCAAGCCTGCCTCAATCAGCCTTGTCAATAGGTTGTTGTTTTGCCTTATGCCAGGTTTATATTTGCTGCAATAATCATGTAAATTGAGGGCAAGTCATGCATATATATTTGCAATTTATGTGCTCAGTGTTTACCCAGCCCCTTTGGTGAAACTGTGGTGGAAGAACTGTAGCAAAGCAGGACCAAATCAAAGGACATACATAGTGAAACTGCAGAAAAAGCTGTAAAGAAATACTCTCAAAAGCAGATTTTAAAAATACTCAGTTACCAGTAAATGGATTCAGTTTTATGTGACATGCCCCATCGTTTCAATTATTTATTTCACCCAATTTAGTAATTTAAGTCTTTTACAATGAGTTACGGTATCTTACTCTACATTTTAACAGCAAATCTATATTTTTATGAAGATACATATTTGTCAGTTTTATTAATGTCTGTAACAGACCCTATTCAGGTTTTAAAATATCTGAGAGAAGAACCTGGTGCTGTTAAAGGGCTGGCTGGACAACATGATGCAATGCTTAAGCTGTGCATAGTTTTTAACCGTAAGCTATTTATTGAAATAAAATGAAGACTCATCATCACATAAATATTTCATGAATTCGTATCAAATTTGCTGAATTGTTAGCTTCAGACAAAAGAAATCAGTGAAAAATGGAAAGGCTTCATTTTGACATTTTGAAAATGAAAGGTTTTGATTTTCTCATTTGAAGTTACTTCCATATACAAATTTTCTTTATTTCATAGAATATTTGAATTTGTTTGAAACCAAAATAAAATCTTTCATTCCACGTCAAACAAAATGTTTCACTCAACTCAAAGCATTTCAGAGTCTGTGGGGTACAGTGGTTATTAGCTGTCAATTCACTGAAATTTTCATCTAATTCACTCTCACTCTGACATGAAACCATCCTTTTTTCCTCACAGGCACTGTGAAACAGAAATGCCTGTTGTTCTCCATCCTCTGCTCTGGGCATTTTTCATATTCAGCATCTGATATTCCACAAAATGTTTTTAATATAAGGAAGGCGTACTCAGTACTTCAAATACTTTTTTACTGGTAAGTAAAAAACTCCAGTGTAATAGCACCAGCAATACCCAGAAGTTGATAAATCTTGTTTTCTTCCAATTTAGAAAAGCTTCCATAGAAACCCCTACTTTAAGGCCTAGGAACTCAGCCTTTACGTGTTAATTCATGAATGACAATGGGATTCAACCAGCCTTTAAAATCACCCAACTTCACAATTGTAGCAGCTGTGGTATCATCACACAAGGTGACTTTTCAGCATAATGCAGATTCTGAAGACCAGACATATCTCATCCACCCTGAAAAGCAGGCATCTGGCTTCTCTGGCAGTGTAGGGGCTTCCACTCTAGGCAATGGAGAGAAACAGGCAGCTCAATTAAGTATTTCATTGTATTCTGGGAGAGATGTCTCAAACAAGGAGGAGAACATACCTCTGGAAATTCTACCACTAACAAGTGACTATAAAGGAGTGTTTGCTGATTGCATTTCAGGGTAGATGTCTAGTTTTAAAATGAGTCTGGCCCTGGCAGCCAGCACAGACCAAAAACTCTCATTCCTTAACTGGTCATATCTGCAGTGTACTTTTCCAGCTCTGTGCATCATCCTCAAGTCCCCATAGAGAAGCAGCTCCCATTTCATGGCCAAGTGAGCATCACCATGGAAATGTTGATTTGTTATAGCTCCTCACCCTTGTCTCCATCATGAACACCAGAAGAACTCAGACTAGGAAAATTGCATTTATTTCTGTATATCTGAGTCCAAATGTCTTGAACATAGTACCTGTTCTAGTTGAAGCTCACAAAAGGAGCAGTTATCAAGCTCTCTGTGCTTCACCTCCAGTTTTCTACCTGAGGAATAGGTATTCCTGCAGCTATTGCTTGTTTTTCTTAGTCACCTTTCACAGAACATTTAAAGGCTGTGCAATGAATTCTGCAAGTCAGTACAAGAGAATTTGCCTGCCCCACACCCTCCACATTCACAGTATGCTCCTTCTGAGCAGCCACCTTTCCTCCCCTCCCAAAACCTAAGCAAGAAATCCTAATAAACCTCCTCACCACCACTGTCTTCAAGAAGAAGCAGAGCAGAAGCAACAAGGGAGAGGACACTTGTGTTTGTCTGCAAGCACACCTCTTCCAGGGATGCTGGCACTGCTGATGCCTGTGGGGCCAAGCCTGCCTGCCTGCTGCCCTGCCTGCATGCACCAAAATGCAGCAAAAGGGCTTGCACCTGCCTGACAGTCCTCATGGGCACCCACGCTTGCTCTTGGCAACCCACCTGAGTGTCTGCTGATGGTTAGAATCCCTTCCATTCCATCATCAAGCCCAGGGAAAAGAAGCACCACCAGAGCCACCTGGAACCAGGCAAGGAGGTGCCATATTCCCAGATACTGACATGTTCTCCACTGTCACCCCGAGGACAGTTTTAATAAATTATTACTTCCGAGATTTTTTTCCTGTTGGCTTATCTTTAGACATTCCAGTGATTTAAACCTTGGCATAAGGCAGAATAGTATCATCCAGCCTGACTGCAGTACACTTTTGTAAAAAAAAATGCATACATTACCTAGTGCTTTCTCACTGAGAGTGTGTCTGGGCACAATTCCACTTACTAAAAGAAATATAGAGAAAATTGTTTTTCTAGAGCCAAAGATGTTCTTCTGTAAATAAAAATCATCCTAATATCCCTTAGAGAAGAATCTTAGTCTGTGGAAAACTCAAATAAAAAGACCATTACTGCAAAGTAAAACACATTTGCTGTTTTTCTCTTATTTTCAGTAGTATTATTGTGGATTATTTGTGTCTAATTGTTATTTCTTCTTCTGTGTTTTTTCTTTAACCGAGAGTATACTCAGAATTCTACATAGAATTGCACCAAATCCAGTGCTCTCCAAGGAAACTGTGCTGTCATCCAACCACTACAATGACTTCTCTGTAAGTTGAACCAAGAAAAATAACTGAAATGAAGGCACTGGGAAAGATCTAGTCTAAGTGCTATCTCCTACTATCAAACATATATTCTGTGTCATTTAAACATGGTATATTCCAGAAGTTTTTTATGAGGTTTGAATTTCCTTTTAGGAAAGTACACTAAAATGCAGGGTTTTATTTTATTGAACAGATGTACAATTTGCTGAGAAAAGTCAAATCATTCTATGTTCTGCACTTTACATACATTCTGAGTAGTGTGTCAAAGAGGATGAGCTGCAGAAATCAGAATCATCTCTTTTGGGACTAATTGCTGGGTATCAGAATTCTGATAATTATTACAGAAAGTGTTCTCCTTACTTATGTGTCTAAGTAAGAATCACATTTAAAATGTTAGCTGCTAATTTAGTCTGGATCCCTCTTCTGTCTGCTGATGTTATGGGTGATTTACCAGATTTTAGATACACTTGCCAGATAATTAATGCACTGGCAGAGCTTTAGTGCTTTTCTCAAGCTCTGTTAATTTCCCACATGTTTGTGTCCCAGGCATAAAATCACCTTTTAGTGGAGTTCACAATATAATATGAAAAAATGAAAAAAAAAACCCTAAAACCCCAGAAGATTTATAATTTGTGTCTAACTATAAATACATGGGCATGAAATTAGCAGGCACACAAGCAGAGTCATTCTGATTTGTCAATCGATAGGTAATGCTTGTCTTATTTCAGATCACAGGTATTATTAGCTCTATGCTCATTTTCTCTGCAGATGCTGTACATGCTGCAAAGGAATGGCATGTGCCTGTCCAGCCTCCTCAGTCACCCACAGCTATCACACTGGCATTCCATGACTGCCCTCATTACTATCACCACGTGCAAATGAGAGAGCTCCACGTGAAAAGTCTACCAATTCCTGAGATCTTGAGACTCATCAAGACTATGCCCATTTTGAAGGGAAATAAAATGTTTTGAAAATGCATTAAAAGAAATCCCATATGGAGAGAAATTACTGAAATCACATGTCAATATGGGAAATAATCTTCCAGACCACCCATTTGTACAATTTGAAAATTACTCATTCACTGGTAAGATACACTCAATTGTGAGACACAAAAGGTAGCAATCCTTTTCATAATTACTTTAGCAATACATATGTAAATGGCATTACAATTGAATCTTGCTCAGAAAATCCTTCTGTGTATTGGCAGAACATGGCTTTATGTAAGAAATATCTACAAAAAGAAGAGTGCAAAATAACAGAAAATACTGTAAAGCCAGGGGAAAAGCCCTAAAAATTTAAGCTACGTGTAGTCATAATGTGGGGTTTAAGGTTAATGACAGCTACCTGAAATAACCACTTTAATTGCCTACTGTATATGTAATAAACAGCAGTTACGGATAAAGAATCATACAAATTAATTTTTAGAAGCTGTCACTGAATGACAGAGCTTCAGAACATGTTGTAATTGCACACTAATACCCCCAAACAAGAAGACCAAAAAACCCCAAATTGGAAGACTTTACAACAAATCTTACTATGATGGTGTCTTGACTCAAGAATTCACAAGTCAACTTGATTTCCAAAGGGTGGGGTTAGCAAAAGCACATGGGAACAGGTTCAGAAGAGAAAGCCATAAGGTCTTGGCAGCTGCAAAGCAGTATCAGAGAGAAGGAAGAGCTGGGGAGCCAATGTTGGCTCTTCATGGTTTGCTGCAGGATATGAAAAGATCCAGCAAAAGAATAATTTTCTTCTCACAAAAAAATTCTTCTAACATGGAACCCCCAGGAGGGTCATAAACTATAAACATTCCTAACATTAACAGCTGTTAATTTACCTCAGCTGTTAACAGGTTTTTATTTTTGTCCTGACATTATTTTATATGAAACACAACAAAGGCAGCTGAGCTTTTTGTGTCACCTTCACAACCAGGAGAGAGAATTTCCCTCTGTGCTGTGATATCAATAGCTCTGTGGTGAAGTACAGATGATTATGAGAAAGTTGAAGAGATCTGTCACTGAAAAGGGATTGTTGCCAGTAGTTTCCATCTCTGTTACCACTGTTTCACCTTCCTAAATGTTATCAAAACAAGAGCATTGGTACTGATCAGGTTATGCAATATATTATATTCACTGTTGAAACCACTGTTCATATGAAAACCAATGGGCGAAAAAGGCAAAAACTGAGAACTTCTGATATTGCCATCTCAGAGTTTTATGTCATCTTATTCTTCATGTAACTTCTCAGTATAATCTGGTCCCTTAACTTCTGATGTGGCCATGGGCACATCTCTACCTGGAGCAAAGCCCTTTTCCACCTCCACTCATGTAACTCAACCAAGGTAAGGCTGTCAGAAGCTGTGCTTCTCCAGTCTGGTCCTCACTCACAGCATTCCACCTCCCACTGCTCTTGCAATGCATAAAGGATGCAGTCGAGAAAATAGAAACACACTCGGCATGAGAACTGAGTATGGAGCCTGGAAGTCAGTCATTTCCTAAATGTCTTGCACTTAAGTAACTATGACCTCCTACATCATCTAAAATATCTAAAATACCCTAAAACTCCACCCATATAAGGAGGTAAGTCCTCTGTTTGCTACCTTAATTTACATCGTTTCTTTGAATTAGGAGGCATTCCTAATGAATGGGCCAGTTCAGCAAGTCACAGTAATTGCTTTGTAAGTCTGCCCTGACCTAGAAGGCACATTATGTCTTTTTTTGTCACCACCGAGCTGGAAAGTACTTTACCATTATCACCTGCTTCATACACGTAACCTTGCTTTTTCCCAGAAAAAAATACATAACATTAATGTTTATTGATGAACTCTCTTTTCTGCATCATTAACAGTTTTGCCATCTCCATCAAGTAACGCCTTATACTGTTGCTAGGATATCTTTTTTTTCTAACATACTTAAATAATCTTTACTGTCCCCAGCTCTGCTAACCATTGATTTTCCCCTGATGTCTTTAGCTTCCCTCATCAATTATCTACACTTTGTAACTTCTAACTTATATTGATTACCATCTCCTAAGCTTTTTTTTAAAATTTAGCTATAATATTGCTTCTTCATTTCTAATTACTGCCTTTTTCAAAATCCTGAAACAGAATGGGCTTTTAGACAAAAAAAGTCCCACTCTGTGAGAGAATCCATATCCCCTCATCCAATAAAATCCATTTTAAAAACTCGTTGCATTTTTATATGAAAAGATCTTTCCACAGTTATTTTACTAATAGTTTTCCTCTACTTTGTGTATTGATCCTTCTGAGGAGCAAAGCAGATATTTTATCTGTTCTTTAATGCCAGGCACCTGTATGCCCATAGTGAATACAACCAGGCTGTGATCATGGGGCACTCACCAGCCACTCAGGTAAAATGTCTTTATCCATTGTAAGAAAATTTTAGAAAGCAGTTGCTTCCTGAGGTAGGATATTCTCATTCATCTTTTATTCAAACTTAAAAATGTGTTAGCATTGTCTTCAGGAGGTAGCATGTCTCCCACTGTGATGCCCTACATCCCTGCTACACAGACAGAAAGGTAAGCAGCACCTTACAGATTTTACCCCTTCTGTTAACCTTGTGAGTGATCTGAGGATATCCACCACCACACTGTTCACTGAGGCTCTGCTGATTAATATTGACCCACATGCTTTCAAGATCCCAACATTATCCATATTCATACAACAGGCAGCAATGGCTTTATGCAGACTGTACTGTAGATTCTCCCCACTCTCTCCCCACCCTTCTTGCCCTCTCTGTCTTTCATAAGCAAGATAGAAACCAATGACCTTAATATTTCCGGGTTAGAAACTAACCTACTAGTTTTTAGAAACAGCATTTATACCATAATTGCATCATTTCTTCAGGGATAATGTTTCATTCCTACAGCTTATCCAAAGTATTAATGCAATTTCTAAGCACTAAGATTATCTCTTTATCTGACATTCAATATCACACTGACTCTTTTTGTTTTGCAAAAAAACCCTCTAAGTTTGAACTCTTTACTGTGCTCTCTTTTGTTTTATGTCTCCTTTGATCTAGTTCCTTATGTCTCCTTTGATCTAGTTCTATCTAGTTCCTTTTCCTTGCACTTTGTATGTATAGGACTCTATGATCTGGGTGGGATGTGATGCATAATTTTCCAAAGAACTTTAACTTTCAGTTTCATCTCAGAAGGGTGGTCATCTATCCAAACCCTGGGTCTCCTAACTTCTCTGTTTTTTCCCTCATTCGCTTGAAATAATATCTAAGAAAATCAAACTGGCTTTTCTCCATGTCCTTGCCCAAAGTCTTCTATAATCTGCATAATTCTACATTTACCCAAATAATTTCCCCTATTGTTAGTAACCATTGGTGGAAACTTGCCAATCTTACAGTTTCATTCAATTTTTTTAATGCTAGGGAGACAGCTGCCAGATTTCTTGCTGAATTCTCTATTCATTTGCCTAAACATAGCACTGCCTGTGTTACTTGAATTTTAGGATGACTGAAGAACCTTGTAGCAGCAGACTAAATCCTCAATTCCACAAGCTGTAACCCCTCAAGTATCTCTCCAGTGGCTCTCTCTTCTGCTCTACAAGAGGAAGTTTCCCCTGTAATTTTTTTTCAGTGGGTATCTAAAAAAGGGCTGGTTTTTCTATCAGACTGCATGTCTTCTGGTTTGCTTCCATCATCTCATCATATTTCTTACATTTCTATTTTTTCTTTTCTCTTTTTCACACATTCCTCCCTTTAGTATTTCAACATCTGGTTGTCCAAGTGTTTCTTTCAAATACTGTTCATTGTCAGGACCCAGGCTTGTAAAATCACATAGGTTCTCCTTAGCTGCTGATTAGCTTGCACTCATATACATCATTTCTATCTAAATGAGATAAAAAATCTCATTTTCTATCAAGAAAAGTCAGTCCAAAGTAACTCCAAACTCTGGGTCTCACCACTGGGCCACTGAACCTGTCACTGCAAACACATTCTTCGTGCTGTCTTCAGGAGGCTCAGACAGAACCTTGCTTTGCCAGTCACAGAGGGAACAGCGAGCCCTGTTCAACAGAGACGACTGAACAGAAAACAGGAAAAAGGTGCAAATGCAAATGCTTTGGCAAAACACCAGACAGACCTTTTCACCTCTTCACTCAGAAGCAACTCCTGCCTTGCTCAGTTGAGCTCTCCTTAGCATAATCACTGCCACGTCCCTGTCTATATTTTACGTAGTATTCTACCATTCTCATTTTATGAACTATATCACCCTGTGAGACCACAACTAGTTCATTTAGGACAGTTGGAGAATAAATGATACCTCATTTAAGTTATTAACTGAAGATTTATGCAGATTAGCACAGATATGTCATTGTAAACTATGTATGGACTCACAACTTCAGCAGTCAAATGTGAAAAAACCACAAGGGGTCTAGCTACAGTTATGCACGTGGGCTTAGAATCATCCCTCCTGACTTCAGAAACCTACTTGAGGCTCCCAAACTGAAAGTGCAGTCACCTTTGCCTCCATATTTAGGCAAAGATAGGTGATGAAATGAAGAATGATAGGTGGATTGAGTTTCTCTTGAAAAGAGACAGAAATCAAACTGCCTTCCAGAACCTGATTATTCCTCTCTCCTCACTGTATGGAGGGGGTCTCTGCAACAACAGTTAGGTGTGCTGGTCCTCACAAAGGTCAACAGCTAGCAAATACCAGAGAAAATTGCCAATATCTGCTTCCTTTGAATTACAGTATTTTCCCAAAATAGACTGGCCAGCTTCCTTCCAAAGAGCTATTTTAGTTGTGAATTTTTCTAACAGGCAGCTTTTGTGTTTCTGTTCAGACACAACCAGTGATTTGATGCGTTAATAACACCTCAGTTCTAAGGTAACTTAAGATTACAAAATGTTGAAGATGTGTGGTGATCCAGTCTTAATGTGCTTTTCCTGAGGAGTGCTACAATGAGGCCAGTTTTTAAGTGTCATTATGACACACTCCTGGGTTTTCACTTTGACTTCTTTGAGCTTTCCAATGTCTGAAAAGGTCATTTTGATACATGGAGGTCACATGTAAAAAACTTGAAAGCAAGATCCCTCGCTAATGGTGAACTGAAAGCAATTGTTTGGCAGCTCATCACATAAACCACTCTATGCATTTTTGGGGAGCATAAAAGGAAAAATTGTACTCTGTCCTCTAAGGAAGGGATGTAAAGATTATGCCCAAGAAACACTGTTCAGCCACTGAGAGCATGAATGGGGATTAGAATAAGTGGATGGGGAGAAAAAAAGCCACTCCTTTCAGTGAGCAGCCACAAGAGTACTAGCAGGTGAGAGGAGGTAAAAAGGAAGTCTGGGGAGTTATAAATAAATAAATAAATAAATATGTATTTATTTATTTATTATAATATTCAATATATTATATATTATATAATATATTATAATAAATANNGTGCTAATTCATTTTTGGAAATGCATATTTTGTTTTAAGGATGGTTTATTCCAGTTTAGGTGGAACAAAGTGCTCAGCAATTTTAATGAGGCAAAGTAATGTTAATTAAAACCAATGAAGGAGACCTCCCACAGCCTGCTCTGGCACTTGAGGCACTCTGTCTTAAAGACATACTGAAAGTAAACAGATGCAATCTATCTTTCTTATCTGTCAGAAAAACATTTTCTTCAAATGCCTCAGTGTTAAGAACAATATAAAAGGCTGGTTGCCTTGGTGGATTGGAGGAAGGAAGAACGTAGGTCATTACAAAAAAAGGAATCATGTTGATACATTAAATTCTGCCTCAAGTCCTTTTCTCCCCAAACTGAAACAGCACCTGGAGAAACAATCCACAGAAATTTCCTCCCTGTGTGCACAAAGCCAGCATGCCATTAGCTCTTTCAGGAACAATACTCCTTTGGGACTCAGTGAGGGTGTTATTTGCAAGTTCTGAATCAGACCATCACACTCTGGCAATAGGTCTGGCTCTGCTAGCAGGACTCATCCCACTAAAATGGGCTGGATTACTCAAGGGAGCAGCAACACAGGTGGGACCTAAAAGACTGGGATCTGAACCAGGTATTACTATTTGATCATAATAATATTTACAGTACTTAACTATAGTGTAGTCCTTCTTTAGCACTCAGGTATCAAGAAACATAAAAGATACAATTACGTATATGCCTAGCAACATGCTATACAAATACTGGCCAGCAAGGCTAGAGGGAAAAATAAAAGGGTTAAACAAAAAGATAGTCTGGGCTTCAAGAGCTCAAATGTGGTTGGAGCCTAAAAGGAAACCATGAAAAAAGTTGCACCAAAATTTACAGGGAAAGCACAAACAGTTCCATTTAGTTGTTTTTATAGTGATCATAGGCAAAATAGAAATGCTAGCAGCAGTAAGAGAGGATTTTTGGAAAGCATTTGTGTTGTTCTGTTTCATTTCTAGTTTTCCATTTCTATTTTATCTGCTAACATTTCAGACCCAGGCTTGCAGAAAGGCTAGGATGGAGAGAGACCAGGTATTTTAATATATATGAACCTGAGTTGGTAAAGGCATGTTTACCATTGTCCAGTCAAGTATTGTCACTGGCAGCAATGATTGGTTGTGAAAGAAATGGGAAGCACCGTGAAGCTCTTCCAAGACCAGCAACTTGATGAGCAAAATCTCAGTAATGTGATGACCTCTGACACTGGGTGTGTACTGTATTCTTCCCTTAATCAGCATCTCAGTAGAGTACAAGTGCCTCTAAATGATGGTATGAATTATTTTCATACACATGGCTATTGATACTGTGCACCAGTTGTAAAATATTTTAATACTCTGTGCAGTTGGAGACGGCATCAGACCTTCTGAAATACACACTAAACCTCTGGATCACAATTCAAAGTGTATGTTCTGCCTGGTCTGCTGAGGACATAATGGTACAGAACTAGGATGCCTTTAATGAATAAAACACTAGTCACTGATACCATGTGCATTATACATACTTTCCACTTCACTGGCAAAGCAGTTACAGCTTTCACTGCCTGGAGCCATCCTACATTGGACTGTGACTGTATCACATCTGAGAACATAAGCACTTTGAGGCGGTGCAGTCTCTGAACAGGAAATGTTGAAATGAGACCAAACGTGCTGCCCAAAATGTTCCTGGCACCTCTGCCTCTGAGTCAGCAGCAAACCCACACCTCAGCCTGTTCCTGGGGTCACTGTGCAGCTCTGCCCAGAGGATCAAACCACGTTTGCCTCTGCTCAGAAGAGCTGCCACTCAGCTTCTGGTTGTTTGGCCAGATTTCAGTGCAAACAGTCAGACCCCGTCTACTATCTCTACTTCTACAGCAGTTTCAACAGAGTATTGTAAATCCATTATTTTTCTGCCCTAAACTATCATTTTTTGTCACTCCACACTGCTAATAAAACTACCATAATCCATGCCAAAAGCATAAAGCAGCAATACTCAAAACCACATTAAGGCTTTAACATAAGCTTGCATTCAGCAGGGTGAATTTAAAGTACCTCAGCACTAATTGCACAGAAAGACCCCAGCACCAGGATCCTACCTGGTCTGAACCTGGCAAAGAGTGTGCCTTTGATAATCCAGAAATGCCAAAGAAATTCAGGCTGGAAATACGTGAGAAACTGGCCCTAATCCTGCCAACTGTAAGAGACTAATGCTTCATCAATACATGAATTGATTTAACCATATTTTTTCCAAATTGGTTTTAGGACAAATTTAAAGCAATCTGGAAGCAGCTTATTTTTGTGTAATGTTATCAGAGAAGAGTGGTGGATAGTGTTTGGGTTTTTCTTCAGGACCCAGCTACACCAAATCAAACAGCCCCTCCAGGAAAATATGAATGTTAATGGAAAGACTCATGATAAATCATTGTCTTAACCTGGCATTCAAGTGTCTCAGCTTCCTTCATGCATGGCATCAAGTCCCTTCTGATGGTGAGTGTCCACATGTGCAATACATGGACAATGTAATGGGTATTTGTCTGATTGCATGAGCCAAGAGGAACAGGGGTACACTAAAAGATGGGGCTCTAGGGACAGCCCACACCCTGCCACGGGTGCCCCTGTCCCCAGAACCTCAGTGCAAGGTGCACCTTGCCAGCAGAACACAGCCCCCACCAACAGGAGAGGATGGGAGATGCAAAATGTCCATTTTCTGCGGAGTCTCCTAGACCACTTACAAATAGTGCACAAGCTGTGTGCTGGATTTAGTGTAAATTCATTGAGCTCTTCTCAATTCCACCCACTCTTATTCCAGACTGAGAAAGACCATAAACAACTTTTTCATAAAAGCAAGTTGATTAGGTTTGCTTTTTTGCTATTTTTGTCTAAGAGTGCTTGAAGTTTACTCCCATTGTATACTGATCAATATAACAGTCACTCATGCATCCCCCCAGACCTGGTGGTGAATGTATAAAAACACAGAACATGAGTAGTTCAGTTGTCATTTGCCTCTGTGCAAATCAGGCCTAACTTGATTAAATAAATGTAATTTCACCAATCAAAACAAAAGTTTAAACACCTTATTTCAAATACTTTTGACAGACTACAATTAGTGCAATAAGATTTAAACTAATGAAAATTTCAACTGTTATGGGAAAAAAAAGGAGTATGTTGATTTCCTATTTTCAGTTAAATGTTTCTTTTTCTCATCACATCTTTCCAGCAGAGCAAATATTTTTCGATTAGGCCTAGTAACCAGTGTTTCCTAAGAGATCTACAATGAAGACTATATCCAAAGCATTCAGCTTTCTATTTCCTGATTCTGTCATTTCATTCACTTTAGTGTAAACTTACCCAGTCAAGAAAGGCCCTCGTTTTTTTTTTCCAGAGTCCTCATAATCCAAGTCCTTTTGCCTAGGCAGAATGCATCCTACTTTTCTTAACGTCTAAGGTAGATCTACAAATTCAAAGCAGATTGCTTTTTCCTTTCCTGCTCTCCAGGCTATTCTTAAACACCCATACGAGTCTCAATATACCCAGAAAAAACTGCCTTTTGCCTTTTGGCTTTGGGAAGTGGGAATTATTTCTGAAGAAATTTATAAATATTTGCTCTGAATGCCTGAACAAATGAGTTATTTCCTGTGACTTGCCTCTTGATACCTTAAATCCGTTAACATTTTGGCATCAGATCCTCTGTTCCCTCAGTGTCTCAGATCACAGTGTGAACTGATGGCTTATGAAAAAAGGACAAAGTAATCTCTGGAAACACTGAGAACCAAGAAAAAATAATTAAATAAAAATAGAAAGGAAAACAACTTAGGCTCATCTGGAAGCAGAGGCTGGACTGAGCAAACATTATGAGTTTCTGGTGCCTCTATTATTATGATGGTTTTACTGTTGTTCCTCCTACATCTCCAAAAGGCAGATTTAAAAGGCTTCATGTCAGTGGGTCCCTCATGGCCCTCGGGCTGCTGCTGCTTAGGATTTATGAGAGAGTCTGTAGAGACCTCAGAACACACCCGGGAGGAGAACAAAGAATTTGGTGCATTTACAGCCACTTCTCCAGCCAGGGATTTTGCTCCAGCTACACTCAGTTCACTCCAGAGAGAAGGGCCAGTCAGTGCCTGGTTAGCCCAGGCTTCTAGTTTGATGGGAAAAATATTCTTAACAGACACTGAAAATTTCCTATAGGTGCATTTACTGCTCTTAGAAACTGGGCTTGGAGGATACTCCAGTTCTGGGAGTGGGAAGCAAGTTGAAAGCATTATTTTTTAATGTCAGGGCAGGGCTGGCCTTCACAAACAGATCCACCATTGCCAGTAATTCAAGGAAAACACAAGGAAAATTGTGAATTGTAGGGGCTGGACATCCCTCAGACAACAGGATCACATGCAAATTCTAATTCCTGCATTCTCTTCTCTGAAACAAACCAATTGCCCGGAACAGGATCACTTATGGAGGGGGAATATATCTACATCAGCTAGTTTTAGTCTTTCCCAAAATGACTACACTCCAGAAGCACTAACAAAGAAGCAGATGTAAGATTTTCTATGACTTATCTCCAAGGCAATTATTTATAAATCTCCTTGATTCATTATGTGCCAAGCCTAAATTAACCCCCTCGTTTAATAACAACTGTATATGTAGCCTTGCACATTGCAACCAATTGTGCATGCTAGGCATTTTGCTTTACAGATTATTTTTGATAGCATGAAGCAATTTTGTCCCTTTTGAATATTTTAGGCAGAAAAATAACTTTCTCAAAGAAAAGACCTTGCCTAGCACCAGTTGCTGTGAGATCTTTTATCTAGATCCTTCAGGAGATCTCTGAAGGGTCAGGGAAAGCTGGCATTGTATTTGGTTGAGAACTGCACAGAAAAAGCACATACCCAGATGCTCACTTGCACACGTACACATAGAGTTATGTAGAAAACTTCAAAGTATGTCTTCATCTCCTTCCCATGATAAAACAAAATTAAATGGCATGAGTGCCTAAAGACTAACATTTCCCCAGGCTGAGCTATTTTGCTTATCCAACAGGCATCACACTCCTGGTGGCCAGAGGCAGTGCAAACCAGGAAGGATGGGGCATCTGGCATGCTATGATCTAGTTCTGTCTGTGCTGTAATCTCTGCAGGATCAGCTACAGATTTGAAGGGGCAATGCTATTTATGCAGTGTAAAAAGCATGGCAAAGCTCATGTTCGGAAGCTGATTTTATTTTTTTTTATTCCTCTCCACCCAAATACCAATTGCTGTTGCTTTTTGATGAAAGTCAGGAAAGTAAAGGATTTTAATTTAGGCTGTCAGTCAAAAATAATGGAAGAGCTAGAAGGCCTTATACTGCTTCTTTTCTGTGTGCTGACTAAAGCTGTGACAGGGGATATGTTTCAGCAGGGGTGAGGAAGGAAGGACCACAGCCAGAATAATTAGCAACTGGTCCTTATCTAGGACAAATATTACAAGGGAATAAAGCCATTAAAAAGCTGCGTATTTGCTGATGTGAGAGCAGATGTGGCTTCTTTCCACAGGAATAAAAAAAATAATCAAAGCAATAGAAATTGTGTTCTGTGTTGTTACAGTACCTGGCAGAAACTCCTCTTTCATCATGTGCAGGAAAGTTAAACTGAGAACACAATCTCTTACATGAATGTCCACAACCATACACAGCATGGGGCTGGCTATGTCCAGGAGCCTGACCAGGTGAGAGAGGCGATGAAAACCTGGGGGTACGGATCACCGGAGGCCAGCCTTGCAAACCATCCCTGTGTCTGCACAGAGGTGTCACCCATGGCACTGAGCCCCTTGGGCCAGTAGGGACTCCCCCTTTGTGTTCCTCACATCTCCAAACCAGCTCTAGAGCAGCCCACTGCAGTGGAGTAGACAGGTGAAAGTAAGCAAGGCAGATCCATACCTGTTCCCCTAGGGACACCCACTGAATGTGGGGAGATGGAGCTGCTGGCTCAGGTTGGGGTGACAGGTCCCACAGACAGGATTGTCCCCAAGTGCAAGGACCTAATGCAGAGGGGCTTATGTGTGCACAAAATGGAAGGGAAGTTTCCTCATGCTTCTTCTGTTTCTCATCACACTAATTTTCATAGAATCATTTGATTTGGAAAGGACATTTCAGATCATCAAGTCTGACCATTAACCTGTCACTGCCAAGTCCAACACTAAACCAGGTCCCCATGTCCACACATCTTTTGACTACCTCAAGGATAGTGACTCCACCACTTCTCTGGGCAGCCTGTTCAAATGCTTGACAACGCTTTCAGTGAAGAAATTTTTCCTAATATCCAATCTAAACCTCCTTGGTACAACTTGAGGCCATTTCCTCTTGTCCTATGTCCTGTCACTTGGGAGAAGAGACTGATACCCACCCAGATGCAACCTCCTTTAAGAAGACTGTAAGAGAGTCATAATGTCCACACTGAGCCTCCTTTTGTCCAGGCTAAACAACCTCAGCTCCCTCAGCCACTCCTCATCAGGCTTGTGCTCCAGACCCTTCCCCAGCTCCTCTGCCCTTCTCTGGACACTCTCCAGCCCCTCAATGTCTTTCTTGTACTGAGGGGCCCAGAACTGAGCACAGGATTTGAGGAGTGGCCTCATCAGTGCTGAGTACAGGGGGACAATCCCTGCCCTGGTCCTGCTGGCCACACTATTGCTGATACTGGCCAGGTCACCATTGGCCTTCTTGGCCACCTGGGCACTGCTGGCTCATGTTCAGCTGCTGTCACCAGCACCCCCAGGTCCTTTTCCACTGGGCAGCTTTGCAGCCACTCTGCCCCCAGCCTGTAGCAACACTGGAGGTTATTGTGATCTAAAGGCAGGACCCAGCACTTTGCATGATGAACCTCATGCAATTGGCATTGTCCCATTGATCCAGCCTGTCCAGACTCCTCTGCAGAGCCTTCCTGCCCTCCAGCAGATCAACATTCCTGCCCAGCCTGGTGTCATCTGACTGAGACTGGACTCGATCCCCTCATCCAAATCATTGATAAACATATTTATCCAGACTGGCCCCAATACTGAGCCCTGGGCAACTCCACTAGTGACTGGCCACCAGCTGGATGCAACTGCATTCACCCCTGTTCAATGGGCCTGGCTATCCAGTGAACAGTGTTCCACTCTCTAGTGCTGAATGCTTTTTCTCCCACCTGTCCCTCCTTTCATTATTTCAAGAGGAAGTGGTGTCTGGTTTTGTTAACTGCTTTGACATTAATTTCCTATATGGTGTAGGAGGATGACATCTATAAAAAGCTATCTGTCTATCTATCTATCTATCTATCCATCTATCTCTCACAAATGAAGAAACAACTCAGCCTTAAATGAGATGCAACTCCTGATTAAATTGCTACATTTGTTATATTTGGCATGCTATAACCTTGAATACTAAAAAACTGGGGAAAAAAATAAGGCTATATGAAAATAGAAGGATGATATTTGTGTACCAGACAGAGTTAGGCTTCAATCATTTTGGTTGAGATGCTCAGTTTTACTCCTTCAGTTGCTTTGTAAAAGGGCTACAAGTCCAACTCTCCTTTTAATTCCAGCATTCTGGGACTCATTATTTGCCATCCACAATGTTATTAATTCTGGCTGCCTGAACATTTTCATTATCAGAGGAAAAGGAGGTAACCAAAGATAACTTGACGGGCATTATTCCTGTTTAGGTGCTCCTCTGAGATTTCCTTTTGACTGCAATGTATTTCATTAATTCAGAGGACATTCTGGCATGGATGTCTAATTAGATCTGCTTAATGGATTTCATGTCACAGAGGCATGTAAATCTTGCCACAAAAGACAAGGTTTGTATTGAGAGATAATATCTTTTATTAGACTCCCAGATAGAATTAAAGGGGATAGACATAATTTTCACTTTAAAAAAAAAAAAATGTTTTGCTATAGACTTTCTAACCTCCTTTCTACCTCTTCAGACAGCCAGAGCTACAAAGACCTGACTGAGGCAGTCTCTTCATGGCTTATTTTAACAATCACTTGCTCTTCAATAACCTTTTGCCACATATGTATTTTTCTTATTTTTTCCAGAAATTTAGCCTTCTGACATTCATCTGTTTTACCACTCACTGCATGTTATATGCTATGAATGTTTATTCAATTTTACCTATTCAGATGAGGATGGTATCCCAGATGGGGTTTCCTTCCAGGTTTCTATATCCAAACATCACCCACTCCCAGAGACTACAAAATGCTACTGGAGACATTATATTTTTTGTGTTCCTGCCTACTTGACTTGAGTCAAGTGCATATTCGTCAGTTGCATACATTTGTCAGTTTGAACATCCAAGACTACCCTTAAAATATCCATTCATTCATCTTAAAATCTTTAGTAGAGTCCTGCAACCTTTAGGGGGAGACGAGATGCTGTGCCTGACTTGTGGCTCACCTGTTCTCATGAGAGCAGTGTAGAAAGTGCACATGCAGGCCTAATATATTAGACACCACAGAAGAATTTGTGGTGGCTTTTTATGGCTGATACTAGTATATTCTGCAAATCATGCAAAATAGATTACTACCATTTCAAAAACTTTAGTACTTTTAACTAGTTTGGTGTTATATTCCTTGAGGTCTTAGGATACAGTTCAACAGGAACTTCAGATCTGTTTTGGCAGACGCTACAAAAATCTGGATTGATCTTACCGGATTTCTTATAAATTTCCAATCCCCTTTTTCATGTTGCTAAAGACATGGTTTCAATTATATCCCAAGATAAATTGCATAGGCTTATTCTTTGTGGCACTAGTGCTGTATCATAACCCACTGTGTATGACACTACCTTTAAAACAACCTGTATGTATGTTTGTAAGTCACAAAAATTGCCACTTCTAAAAGCACAGTATTGTCTTATATTCTTGGGAAAAATGGGCCTTCTGTTGTGAAAAAATCTCTTAGCTGTAGAAACTAGAAATTAATTATCTCACATATAGTTTTGGTTTGCAATGAACGGCAGGGGGGATGTATCAACTCCTACCTCATCAAAATATAGCTTTATTTTTAATGCATAATCAGTTATGGGTCAAAACTGGTTTTTAAAAGCCTCAGTTTTAGGGTATCTCAACGCTGATTTTCAAAGATTAGGCAAAAAGAAACCTCTAGAGATCTGACGATTTAAGATATTTGTAATTTGGCACCTGAAAACAGAAGTTGTAGAAATGTTTTTCTTACAAACAAATTAATTTAAGTTTTGATTAGCCAATCCTTATTAAAATATAAAATTAGGCACATCTCCTATCTAACACAGTTGTACCTCAAAATAATATTGCTGTTCTATTTTCCAAAATTACATCCTTCCCCAAGTCTAAACAAGGAAGTAAACTTCCCTAGTGCACATCAGATCACGCTCTTTGTAATATTGGTAATAGCTATTCAAAATGATGTGTCTTCACAGTCTTCCTCATAGAGCTAGGTGAGAGTGGGTTTTGGCAAACAGAAGCTGCTCCACCAAGCAGGTTTGTAAAAAGCAAGCACTTGCTGATACAGCAAGACCTTTCAATTGGGTAACCTGGAAACTGGCTACCACACTTATTCATCACCCCCAGACACAACACCATAAAGGGTTCAACTTCAGTCTGCATCAGTCACACAAAAAGCCATTAGCGTAGGTAATTGCTGCTCAGCGGCCTTTAGGAAAGAATTGCATGGTCTCAATTCAGCTCACTCAGCACAGGTGGCCACATCTCAGAAACCACCATGGGCAGGAAGACCCAGCTGCCCCCTTCTTCTCAGAAGCCCCTTCCTCCTGAGGACATCTGGGCTGTACCCAGCAAAGAGAGACAGGCATTTCCCACCATCAGTTAGCTGCTTCTCTCAAATAAGAGGCTCACTTCTAGGAGGGAGGAAGAAAAAAACTCTGGAACCTCATGATAAGCCTGGGGTATTAATAAAAGCAGTTTGGTTTACAGCATAAAGTAGAGCCTTTATCATCTGCAGTTCAATCTATCAACTTAAAATATGTGAAATCACAGGACTGGCTTCAACACCACATGAAACAAAAAGCTTAAATAAAGGCTGTTTGGGGAAGTAGTTCTAAAAGATAAAGAAAAAAGAATATCCAAGACTGAAGGTCATACTAGACATTACTCCTACCCTGTAAAGCTTAAAGTACTGAATATAGTGTTGTGGTAACACAGGTAACACTTTAATTTTTTCCTAAAACTTAAACCTCCTTCTAAGCTTCTGGTTTCTTCAAGGTGCAATTTATCACAGTCCTATTTCATTTTGAAATGCACTAAAGCATCAAGGCAAAAAAGGAAGACGAAGTCTATTTAATCCCTCTGTTGCACTGCACTAAGAGCAAGCAGACGGGGAGTTGTAGGTTTATGAGATAGGCAGAAGAAGAAATAGGAATGGAGTAATCTCATTGCAACTGGGTACAGCGATCCTTTAAAAAGCAGTAATAAGCTTCCAGAGCTCAGCTATTTGCTTGTAGAGCGGAAAAGCACTTTCAGCCTCAACTTGACATCATTTGGCATCTCCTTAACTAGCAGGCAAAGAACACACTGCTACTTTACATGGCTATGAAGTACATGCCACAAGAGATTTTAGCTGCAGTGAGGGCCAAGTGCAGACATCAAAGGCTGGCATTCGGATGCAAAGAAGTGAGAAACACACTTTATTTCTCATAATGAGAAATGCGACTTACGCTTTATCAACCCCGAACTTCTAATAGGAGTTACATAACACAAAGCTCTGCTCCTCTCTGCTGACTGCCAAATAGCTATCAAATATTAAAGAGATGAGCAGGGGCTCTGAGAGGGGGTTGTGTGATCACAGTGCAGCAGCCTTAATGTGCACGTGTGTGTGCATGTGCCTCTGTGTAGGTGAGCAAGAGACTCTTCACAGCAGGGTGCACCCTGAAGGTCAGTAAATAAACCCATAAACCTCCTCTCTCTGTTACACTCCCACCATTCCTAGTTGCCCCAGGAGCAAGGAGCCCTAAGCAGGAAAGGAAAGAATTGGGTCAAGTGCTGTTTGCAACCACTCTCCTGATGAAGTTAACGAACTGTCACGGATGGGCTGTTGATCTCAGAATGAAAGAATTATTTGGGTTTGGAAGGGAACTCAAAGACCATCTAGCTCCAATGGCATGGGCAGGGACATCTGCCACCAGCCCAGGTAGCTCAAAGCCACATCTGACCCAGCCTTCAACACTTCTAGGGTGGGACATTTACAATTTTTCTGAGCAATATTTTCCAGTGCTTCACCACTCTCAGAGTAAAGAATTTATTCCTACTATCTAATCTAAATCTACTCTCTTTCGGTTTAAAACCATTCCTATCACTACGAGCAAGCCCTTGCAAAACGTCCCCCTCCATTTCTTCTCTAGGGCCCTTTTTGGTACTAAAAGGCCTCAATGAGGTCTCCCTGGAATCTTCTCCAGGCTGAACAACCCCAGCTCTCCCATCCTGTCCTCACAGGAGAGATGTTCCATCCCTCTGATCATCTTTTTGACCCTCCTCTGGACTTGCTCCAGAGGGAGTCCAAGCCCCTAAGTCCCACAAGCAACGTGACATGTTAGAGATAGCAGTGGTACCAACCCTCCCAAGAGTGGGGATTTTTTTGAGATCCAATGATGGAACAACATTAGTTGCTTGCTGACAGCTACGATTTAAGTAAATCTCGTAGGTTTTTCTAGAGAGGAGGAAGGGAAAAGGAAGCTGCCTCTTGGATTCACAAGACTTGAAGTTGGCAATATTAGGACTGTGACTAGAAGAACTAAATCAAGCATTGGGAAGAAGGTGAAACATGGGGAAAACTCTGTTGGGCATTTTCAATACTAACCTTCACTTTAAATATACTTTCTTGTAGTGCTGAGTATGCAGGGAGGTAAGCCCTCCTGACAGTGGATGAGGTTTTTCAAGTGGATCAAAGACCTGGAAGGCAAAGAGGAGTGGGATGTCTCCATTGCCTTCCAGGTGGTTTTCTAATAAGATGAAGTATAATTTGATTCCTTTTGTACTCTCTGCTGACATAGCCATTTTCACAGAGGGAATGAAAACAACTTCAGGACTTGTGGGGAGCACGACAGAACTGCTGACTGCTTGATTCCAAGTAGTTCACCAATGTCTATAGCCTAGTCAAAAAGCATGCTGGACAGGTATATAAAGAAATGCACTAAAATCTACTGTACTTCA
>VZTT01058341.1:308226-363305 GCA_013400855.1 Buphagus erythrorhynchus | reverse complement strand
GGAGGTGGGGTGAAGAGGGGAAGTGAAGCTGAAGAGTAGAAAAAATGTTACTCTGATCCAAATACTGTAAAAAAATTTGGAGAGTGTCCCAATCAATAAAAATTAAATTCAAATGTGAACTTGAACAATGTCACTGTCAGGTAAGCTCAGATCTGAGCGTGAAACATGTTGCTATAGGCTCTATCTATAAGGCACTTATCCCAGAATTCAGGACATTTATGTCAGAGGTTATTGTTCTGTCAGTGGAATTAAGAAAAGCAGAGAGAATTTATCACAAAAATTATTTAAATTGTATCTGCTTTGACAAAATATAGACATGTGTTGAATAACCCAGGATGTGGTATATGTTTTTTTAAGGGTTGATAACACTATTATGGAAGAACCTTTTTTTTTTTTAAATGCATTTTGATGTATCTTGTGTGTTATTTTATCTGGAAGTCTTTGTGACAACCAAATTTGCTAGTGAATTTCTCAAACTTTGCCTAGTAAAAAGATTTTCCATTATGAACAAAAGAAAGTAAGAAATGAATCTGTCAGTGGTTGACATTACGAACAATTTAGTGGGGAGCACTTCCTGAACAAGAAAAAGAAAGTAGTCCCATATTCACATTTTAAAGATAATTAAAAATCAGAAAAATATTTTTCCAAAAGAGAAATACATAAGCCAGTGAGAAAAAATACGTGCATGTGTCCTACTTTGGAAGTAATTAATGAAAAAAACAAACCCAGCTGACCAAAGACTACAATGTTTCTGGTAACAAGTGAAATTATCCCATGAAAGTCTCCCCAACGTGCTTAGCAATGTCTTTCAAAGGTCTTTGCAATTCATTTAAGTTTTAACTGCCCATTTTTGCCCTATTGCCTAAAACCTAAGAACAGGCATTGAAAATTGTCCATCCTATGGTCTGCCTTTGAGGCAGCCAGGTCATAAAATACAGTATCCTTCCCTAAAAATAAGTTTCTTCCCATTTTTTTTTGCCACACTATACAACATGACCTACCAAGAGGTACCTCAATTCTGGAACAAGGAGACCCAGGCCCACAGAGGACATGAAGCAGCACGGCCCAGGACCAAGCTATGCTAGACATGATGGCTCTCATTTCCACAGCTCCTCCCTGCAGACCCACAGCTCACCCCAGACAATGCCCAGCACACACTTGAGCAACCTACACAGATCATGCAGCAAAGTGCTCATTTATAAACTCACCTCCTCAGTGCATTAGTTAAACTTACATTAAACTGATACTCCAAAGACAGAAGTTCAAGGATTAATGCCATGTAAACAATGACGAGACTTTTGCAGTAAATGAAAGCCCACCAACCTACAGCTGAGTTTAAACTAGAAGTGTCTGCCATGAACAAATGCACTTTAATGCTAACTGCTGGCATCACAGCTACACTCACTCAGCTTTATGATTCAGCCGATGTTAGTCCTTTCATGAAACAGTTCAGTATACTAAAGCCTTTTTTTTCTTCCCCCAGAAAGATCATCTGTGCCTTTGGGATTTCTTTGGATTCATTTTCAGTACAAATATATCATGCTATGAATGGGGTATTAAAGAACAGACTGGTGGCAGACTGAACTCTCCCTTTTAGGTTTATGGTCAACAGGCCCCAATAAAAAGAGTACAAAGGATTTTTTTTTAACTGCCACTTAAAAGTGCCAGCTATTCCCTGAAGCTCAGGTACTAGACTTAAATGATTCAAATAAAAAGAAAACTCAAATGACAACAGTGTGCTGATCGACAGCAAGCTACTCCACATTAGGCAACGTATCAGGACCCTGATTTCTGCAAAGGTCTGCAGAGGATTCCCACATTGCTTTGCCCTTCTTGTGTTTGAGGGTGCCCTGCTCAAAAGGAAGAGGCACTGTTGCTGTGATTTCTCATGCCTCCCTGGAATATGATCAAAGACCCAACGAGTAATTTTTGTAGTCCCACACACTCACAGTCTGAATATCAACTTTTCTTTCAAGCACTACTATTTATACTTGATTGTTTTCAACAGTGCATTAAAAGCCAGCTGGAGCAGGAAAGAAGGATAGTGCAGAGGATATACATATTTTTTACTCCAGACACATTAAACCCACAGGCTTATTATGCTTTGTACTTCAGAGACATTAAGTAAGCCTTTGACAAACATCTATCTTAAAAACTGTCAGTTATGCTTCATTTGTACTATCCCTCTTTAGTTCCATGCAGTAAGATATGTCTTTTACTGTAATAATGATACAAAAAATTAACAGACTCCCTAATTACTCAGCGTGGCTTCAGGGCAGAGAGCACAGGTCAGGCTGCAACACTGGCAGTCACCATCCAATTGTTCTCCTGACATCCATGGTCTCTCTTCAACTGTGCCCATTCTTTCCCTCTCTTTTTTGGCTTATTTTTCTCTAGAACATATACTTCTTTTTCTAACTCATTGCTTCTCCTTTACCTACGCACAGCTATTGTGTGAACTTGGGCTGATAACTGGGTTTAATTAACCATACTTGTATAATGTAGCAATACAATTTCAATATGACTGCTATGTTAGGAATAGTGGACTAATATAATGGTCTACTGAAGCGCAGCATTGTCCATTAAATTGAAGGTACAACTTCTTCTAAAACACAGCAAGCAAAGCCAACCACATGCTTCATGTACTATTAAAACACCCTTATTCAAATTCACTATTCAATAGACTTTTGAGAAGAAAAACTGTATCTTGTAAAACGATAAGGTGGCCTGAAACTAAATGCACATTGGTTTATGATGAAAAAATGCCCTCTGTCACCAGCTGGAAACATTATCCACTCAGCACTGATAATGTGTTGGGAGAAAGGACTGACACAAGGAAATCCATGTCATGATTGGTGTGAGAAATTTTGCAGCTCAAGCACATGGTAACCTTTTGCTTGATGCTTCTAGATATTTTTTCATTTTGTTTACTTTCATGATCTCTAGTGTTCTGTGCACACACACACAAACACACACACACACATGAAAAATCACTGCAGAGGTTTCAACTACACCATGCTGATCAACACATTTCAAAACATTTCTCTGTCCTGTCCAAGGACACAGGTAACATTTTTGCTGCCATAGCCAAGAGAAAAGTTACACTGCTAAAGCTGCATGTGTAGATGAAGTCAGAATGACGAGGGAGGGATTATGTTTAGGCAAATTTTGTTTACACATAGTTAGGGATGTTTAAAATCTTCAGGGATCTGAGTGCTGGAGCCAACTTGGAAGCAAATGTTCCCACCCTTGCCTACAGTAAGATCAGCAGAGTGCTGTTGGGAAAACTCTGTCTCTTTAGGAAAGCAGGCAGCACCCACCTTTTCTCTCATCCTGTTTTAAAGCAAAACTGAGGAGCTTGGTGTTTTCCACAACAAATCAGTAGTCAGGGTGTTAATTCAGAACAGGAACAGCCAGGTATAGTTGCCTGCTCTGACTGATTCAGCCCAAGTGTTTGAGTATCAGTCTCTCAGGTCTGAGAGAAGGGTCCTAAACATAATCTCCTGCCAGCAGTTTTCCAAACTGGTTCTTACCAAGCTGTTCAGTGTTCTATAAAACGTGGTATTGGCTGTGCTAAACTGAGTCCAGCATTACATTGTGGAGACAGGACCCACACAGCACCCTGGGAGATCAAGGCTTATGGTGCAGGCCAGGAGAATACAATACTTAGAAAGATGTGGAAGAGCTGCAGCAGGAGACACTGAAAAGACATCTGAACAGCATGTTGATCATGAGGAGTGGGGGAGAAAGTATGAATCAACACACATCTCCTGACTGTGATAATCCTACATGATTTGCCAATCCCTTAACTATTTTCCCATAGTAGCTGAATATGCTGTCTCCTTTAACCAAGCATTACATCAGTGGCAGGTCTCAGGACTCATCTGTCTGTATAATCCAGCAGTGGTCATTACAGGCAGGCATGTGGTACCCTGTCACACAAACCAGTGCTGATGGGGACCTTCAGGACTGCAGACCACACTGAAGTCTTTTGATATATAGCAGTGTGCAGTCTGGGATGCCAATTGAAGGAGATCTAGACAGATGGATTAAGGAATGAAGGCCTTAAAAATGGTGAAAAGTCAGGTCTTTCTAATCTCATTCAGCAGACTATGGCATGTTTCTACCTTCCAACAGGTGGGTCTGGACATTGTCACCTTTTTCCACAAATTCTCCCTTAGCATAATTTCTGTGACTCTCTTTATTTGTAGTAAGATGTTTCAGTGACTGGCAGTACTTTTGCAGTTACAGGATTTCAGACTGGGAAAATTAAAGTTTGCTGGCCATTCTAGACATGGCCAGGGTGCAGAGCAGGGCCTCCTAGTACTCACCTTCTATTTCATTCACAAGCAGAACATGCCAGTCTGACTGCAAGGCAATCCTAAAGAAAAGTCTGATGCAACACTGTGTGCTGGGAGAAAAATGTTCTGCTTTCCCCTTACTGATCTGTATAATGGTAATGACAGGATATACAATATTTAATCACTTTGGTCAGATGGTTGTATGGATTACAGAATACCCATGAAAGAACCTGGCTGGCATGGGTCCAGATCACAAATCACTTTGTGAAGTGCTTAACAAGGAGCAGGGCTGAGGTGCAGTTTGGCTGACACTCGCCTTTCAAACATCAAGGAAATCATAAATGGCCTTTGATTTTGTATCAATACTTAAATACTTAAGTTCAGGGATGTCTGGGCTTGCTGCTGTTTCATGACCCTTCAGCAGGGTCATGTTACAGGTGTAACACAGACTCCTGTATGACATAGTCTGTGACCAAGAGCCCACACGGGCAAGGCTGCCTATGGCACATCCTTTGTAAAGATGGGACATCTTCCAGTGCAAGGGGGACATACAGCATCATGCATAAAGGACATGACAGTAGTGATGACACAGTACAGTCAACAAAAAGCACTTAATAATGCCTAAGAGCCATCTAAGTTCAGCCTGCTGCAGTTTTGTACCTCAAAGTCAACATTTAAAGGCAAAACTTCTCCTATCACAGGACTCCCCACGTTGCAAATGAACCTCCAATTAGTTTCATTAGGGCAGCTCACAGCCAGAATGGACTTGCCAAGCCACAAACCCTGTAGTTGGCAGTGCAGCTTTATCTGTTCAGGAAATAGGCACCTTTGCTCAGAGATGCTGCCAAAATATAATGGAGGAGCAAAATCCAGTGTGCAAGTGCCTCTGAACTGCTGTAATTGGAAAACTGTGCCTGCAAACAAGTTTACTTTTTTTTTTTCCCCCCCAGCATGGGTGTTGGGAAGGTTTTAGAAGGACATAAGCAAAGACTTTTCTGACTTTAGGTTTTGTTTGTCAAGCTCTGTTCCTCTATTCTACTTCTCCACAAGCTGTTACATGGTAGCCTTTACTGTAGATAAGAAGCTGGACCATGACTAGGGTTGAGTCAGTACAGAGTGGATTAATTCTGCTCCAGCAAATGAAGTTTGCCCGGATTTACAGTGATGCAGGAGAAGAGATTCTCGCCTGTTTCTGCTCTTCCACTGAGGGAATTAGATAGGGAAGCATGACCATTTTGCGCCTGAGGAAAAAATAAATGTTAGCACCCCATTCAGAAATAGTGATCATCCTTTCAATATGACTCAATAAAAGAGTAATTTGAATTGAAATTTTGTGTTTTGTGGACAATAGGACCCAGTTTTCACTTACTAATTTATGGGTTTGTTTCAAGGTATTCAGTGTTAGCTCTACAGCCAAGTTAAACATGATTTGTACTATTCTGGAAGCCCAGAAAGCAGACAACTGAGAATTCTTTTAACACCAGGAAATTCTCATTTGGCATAGAACCAAAATGGCCAGCTGTACACAGTGTATGGGACCTGTCAGGGACACTGGTGAGCAAAAAAAGCATGATTAGACTGCAAATTACAACAACCAAGTTGTTGTTTTTAACATTCCTGACTCCACCTCAAGTATCTTTGGGTGTTGCACTAGCCAGTGCTGGTGATGTCCCATACAGCTGCCCTGAAAGGGAGTATGATCAAGGAGGCCAGAACAGCCTATGGTTTGATGTGATAAATTAAATATGACAGATCATGGTCTCTGCAGTGCTGGGTGGAGAGCTGGTGTAGAATCCACCATTCTCCCAAACTAACAACCTTCTCCCCCGGACGTGGTGGGCACTGGGGCCAAGCTGCCTTAGTGCCAGGCAAGCTTCCTCCAACAGCAGGTTTGGCAGTGCTGCTGTGCCCTCTCCAGGGGCTCTGGCTGGAAAAGCCCTGCCAGCTATAAATTGTACCTTATCATGGCTCTGCTCAGCAAAGTTATGGTGGCCCAGGGCAGATTGGGCCAAGCCTTTTTAGGGAGTTGTGCTATTGCACTGTTCATCTTGGGTGGTTAAAAGCACTAAAAATTGTAAATTGACTAGACTTTGCAGACTGAGAGCACCAAAACATACCTTACACCATCATTATCACGTGGTATTTTAAAAGAAGTCGTTTCCTGAAAAAAGTGTAATCCTGCACATCCTAAGAGTTGTGCTACCTCTTGGGAAACACAGCCCTGCCAGGAACACAGCTCACCAAGGAGTTGGGAACATGAAACACCCAAACTACCACTGCTCTGCAGCATTGCAAGACAGCTTTGGAGCAACTGGCTCCAATTTTCAAGTTTTTCTCTCTTCATTTTCTTGTGAAAGCAGATGTTTTCCTCATAAATTCCATTCTTTTAATGAAAATCGTTCTGAAGGCACTTTCTCAGCCTTCTTCATTAACTGCACACAGTCACCTTGCAAACATTAAAGCAATACCCAACTGCCAAGCATGTGATTCTTCACATTTGAGGTCACTTTGACCAGAGATAAAAGAACTAGCCTCATTAGCTCAGCAATTTTGACCAGGCATGTTGATAGAAGAAACCTAAATTAATTAACCTGTCCCACATTTACTCAAACCTTTCCATTACTTGAACATGCAGATGTCAAACATCCTCTGCTCCTTGCACTCTCTTGCTTCCCTCTTTATAGAGTACAACTTCTGTACATTTGCTTTGTTATCATTCAGAACTGCCTGACTATACTTTTAAAGAAAATCAGGCCAGGGAGTGAGGCCAAGAGCTGGCTCCTGATGGCTCACTCCCCTTTGCTGCCTGCTGTTTTAGCCTCCTCAGGACAGCCTCTGGACATGGTTCTGGGATATGTTGCTCCATCCTCTAAGGCTGACATGATGAAGACTACCCCACATTTGTCTGTGTCTTCCTTACAGCATCCCCCCTCTAACATTTTATCAGCACATCATCGTGGTGCTCTCATGTGAGAGCTGCATGTGCTTTCCTCCCACAGTGCCAAGGTACCAAACACAGGCCCTCCATTTCATGTTAGCAAAGCACCATGCTGATGCTTCCAGAAACCTGGGACTAAAAGGATGCCCAACAAATAATAATTAAGTCTCAGGACAACCACTGAGTATTTGGGGTTCACAGGAGATTTAGGGCTGAGGGCTATGTGTTGTGGATGTGGCCAGTCTGCTCCTAAAGGACCCCTCAGGTTTGGGGGACAGGGGTCAGAGGGAGCAAGCACAGTCTGAACTGAAGGTGTTTGGCTCATACAGATGTTGCCATTGGTCTGTAAAGCTGAGCCCACACCACTGACCCAGCCCTGCCTCGCCTGGCTTGGCACTTGCAGAAACCCTCATATCTGGCAGCACTGATGTGAAAGGACATGGCTCTCCTGTGAGCAGAGATGTCACGGTCCAAGAACACACCTTGGCTTATCTGTAAATCCTTCTGAAAACTTACCCCTTTGTATACATGCTTTTCCAAGCACGGATTTGTAAACACAGTAAAGAGTACCTTACTATTAGAAACTAAACATGAAAGCAGCATGCAGTATCAGGAACAAATAATTACATGTTCTAAAACTTTTATCAACTTCAATTCAAAAAGGTTCTGTAGATAATTCTTGTGCTTTCAACAAATAATATTCAGAGAAACAAGACTGCATTAAGTAATTGAGGAAGAATTGCTCTACAGGAAATATATAGTTAGACTCTGCCATCTCCTAATTTTATTTTCAAAACAACCTTCTTTTTTAAGCAATATGTTGAATCTTGATGTTTTGTTGTTGTTAGTGTTGTCTGCTATTCCCATAGCAATAAAAAACAATTGCAGCTAGCGCATGTGTGTGTTAAAAATAACCAACTACTTCAGCAAGTTATTCTTGTTTTTAAAATGTTTCCATTAAGGTCCATTAAGATATCAGCAAACTCAAATAGTTTGACATGGTCAAGAAATGTTCTTAAAATTAAGTTTCTTATTGATCTCCAATTTAATTTTAAAAAGCTCTGTATTAATGTGTGACAGCTTAAAAGACTATTTAATACTCATATTTCTGTGTTTTTTGTGCATGACTGAAGAATAGAGGAGACAACAAAGAATCAATATTTTTCTCTTTGAAACTGAAAATACTCTGCATGAGATAATCTTAACATTTTGTCAAACTAGGAGATTCAACTATTCAAAACCAACAGTTCATCTAAAGGGCTGACAATATTCAGTTTTTTGAATATAGATATTTTTTAAAGTTGATACTTTCTTAAAGCATTTAATAGGAGGGGATTAAGAAACTTTAAGCAGTCAAATTAATGCACTCTCTATTTGAAAAACCTATTAAGGTAAATAAACTTCATTATGGGCCCTGGGACACACATGAATTTTTGAAGACTTGCAATAAACTTATCATATTTACAGCATATCCAACTTCATGCTTTTTATTAGTGTGACCTCAGTTTTCATAAAGTGTGAAAATGGACCTCCAACATGAACTCTCTGGCATTTCAGCTGCAATGCTACTGCTGAATGCAGAATGTAAATTGCTTCCCTGCTTTCATTCTCCTAATGAAGTACTTATAGCCTATTATTAATACCCATTTGAACTAATGTTTTTAAATATGCATAAATACCAGAATGTATTACTGATTTTTTTTTCTCCACCATGCAGAGGCCCGTTGCATTCATCTGCTGAAACTCAGATTTAAAATGCTTTCATGGAGGAGGATCCACACACAGATCATGCCTGAAGAAAACACTTCCATCAGCCCTTACAGTTCTGTGAAAGAAATTAAATAAAACTACATCAGAAGAACAAAAGTGAAGGTCCATAGGAGTGCTTCTGGGAACCAAGTACCAAAATCTTTTGGGGGATGAGACTAGGAGCTGTGGATGTTTGTGCTTAAGAGGAGGCAGCGAGCAGTGAAGGATCTGGGCTCCTGGCATGACAAAGCCATGGGAATTTCACTGCCTTCAGAGGGCTGCACACTCCTCATGAGGAAGTAGGAAGGACTGGCAGGGCAGTTTTAAAAGAAAGACAGCCTGTTATTATGAAAGGGAACTGTCACTGAAAAAGGGTCACATTCAGCAGGCAGAGCTGTGCTAAGGCATCACATGAAGCACACTGTACTGTCCTCTCCCTCCAGGCAAATAAAGCATCCACTCAAGTGAGTTTCAAGCATAAAGTCTCCCCAGAAAATAGTTCTAATTGTGTGCATTCAGATAAGCAATTATACTAAAGGCTATTATGCCAGTTACCCCAAAACAATATAAATAGTCATCTCGCTGACAGATAAAACACACAGTGCCAAACTCCTTATAACAACAGGACAGGCTATTAATCCCATTCAGTTTTGATGATATAATGCTATGGAATATATTTCTGCCCACATTACTGACAATTAATGCAGCTTGCATGCTGAGAGGAGAAGCTTTGTGTTCAAGGGGAGTAAAATTTCCATGTAAATGTGGGACAAAGGTACCAAATGGATGGCAAACCTGAAAAGGAAAGATTTACTACTCAATGTGCATTTTGCCAAAGAGATTTTTTTTTAAATAGTAGTAATAGCAGAGAAATGTCCTGCCTGTTAACTAATTGGATTTGTGCAATTCAGGCACACTAATTTATACTGAAATGGCTTGCTTGCTTTCCCTCTTTTCAGCCTGGCAGATGGACTAGGCAAAAATGTGAAATGCACTCAGTCATTGCTACTCATAGCCCACTTAATTCACAGGCCTTTGTCAAAACTTCTTTAGTTGAGATTAAAAGAGAGGGTACCATATCTATCATAACCATCTGGACTGAAATCTGCCAATCTGGACCGATTGGACAGAAGCCTAAACTGTACTAAAGAGCAAAACCCTGTTGGGGCTCAGAGGAAAAAATTCAAGCACAATGGAGAGAAGGTGCTCCAGGAGCTGAGCACATTGCACATTGCGTCCTGGTCTCGACTCCTCAGCTCCTCTGCTGTTCATGCCACTAGAGACAGGTCGGTGAAAAATGCTAATCAAGGCATTAGCATTTTATATCTTTCTTCTTTTGCAACAGCTTCATGCTTTTTTTTTTTTTTTTTTTAACTGGCAGTATTTATACCAAGTGGGAAGCAGCTAAGAACATAGCCTGCATGCAGTACTTTGAAAAATGAGAAATTGATTAGGGGATGCACTATCAAAGCATCACACTTTTGTCTAAGAAAGATCTTTCTAATGAAAAGATAGTGCTGGTGGCTGAGCACAGTTAGTGTATTGACTATGTATTTAGGATTCATCAAAGCTCCAAAGTGCTCAAACTGCCTCTGGCACAGAATACAGGAGCCAGTCTGAAGAGATGAAGGGCAGGACATCAATTCAGGTTGGCCAGTGGATAGGTTTAACTCTGATTTCTCTGCTGATAACCAGGAGTCTCTATAGATCCCCAGATTCCTCATAAAAATTAGCAGCAATCATTCAGAGGGTATTTGTCCATGTCTGTAATTGCAAAAAGCAGCTAAGGCTTTTAAAATATACACCTACCTCTCCACGGCTACCCCCAGCATTTTAACCACCAGAGTGAATTATCATGGCAATCTCCACACTCCACAAAGCTGTCAGAACATTAACTTTTGTGGGGTTTTTTTTGTTTTTGTTTTTGTTTTGGTTTTGGTTTTTTTGTTTTTTTTTAAAGAGTGTCCTACCTGCAGCCAGGTACTGGGAAAAGTAACAGAGCTTATCTCATTTCTTAGTGAATGAAATTCCTCCAGGTGTGACAGGTCCAGGTTTGTCTCAGTGCCACCCTTCACTATCAAACCAAGTACTGCATATAAAGGTCTTTGGCTGTATAAGAGCCAGGCTCTGAGAAGTGAGCAGTATGGGGGTGACAAAGCATAGGAGTAGGTATTACCTCTTTGAAGGTTGCATTTATAAAAATCCACTCTACCGGTAAATAAATTTTATTACAAAACATTATTTGTACTGCACACACATTTCTAATACACATGCTTGTGAAAATTTGGGCTGTGTATCTTATCAGATATTCAGGGTCAAATCTGTAGGTGGCTCCATTGACTTGAATAAATCAACTTCAATTTCCAAAGATCCTAAATCTGATTTTGAAATATTTTATTTTAAATACAGCTGACTGAGAGCAGAGTGACTCTATTAAACTAAAATATTTTTCGTCACAGAGAAGAACTGCTAATTATTTATTTTATGAGCTGGTGCATTTAGTTTACGTTTGTCTGACTTGACTCCAGTATCAAATTTATTTTAAAAGCATCATTGTATACAGTATGGATTGCAGTAGACTAGATTTTTGCTTCTGTACCAAGTTTTTGATTCTGTGGGTTTCAAAGGAAGAGAAAAAAGTTCTATATGTAAACAATACTTTCTGCCCCCCACAAAATGCTTTGCAATAGTTACTTTTTTAACATCACCAAGACAGTGATGATAAATCAAAGAATAGAACATCTGGAAGTATACATAATACTGATAGTATTATAAGAAACAGAAGCATCCCTATGATATTTGCATATAAATAATGAATTTATATTATTTATACTAGCAAAACTGCTTATGAACTTCCTAATGCTTTCACTTTATCTATAAATGACATTAGCAGCCTTTGTTATTTCCAGAGGGATTACAGATTGCGTGCAAACACAAAGCTAAGAAATAACTCCCTGTGTTAAGTACTCAGAATAGAAAACACATTAGAAAATATTTTTACTGATATAACATCTGGAACTCCAAAGGAGGCATTGAGTTCCTCTTAGCTACAGAATCAGAGCAAGAACCAAGATTAAAATGTCAAGGAAGGCAGGAGGCAAATGGACAGAGATGAGGATAATGATATGGTGAGACAAGGTACCCATATAGAATTGCAGTCCCTGGAGCCAGAAGTGAACACCTGTCCAGAGAGAGAAGCCAGCAGTAAAAATTTAAAGGTCTCACTCCCATAAGGAACCTTCAAACTAACAAAACACATCTTTCACTGTTTTTTGGGGTTTTTTTTCCAAGTAAAAGGGACTGCCTAGACGGAAAGAGTTGTGTATTTATGGGTAAAGCAGAGAAGTTATTAAGAGCAGTGCAAAGGTAAGTTTAGACTTGGATGATATAATGTGCTGATAAAGCTGGGAGAGATGTTTCATACCCAGAGTATTTTAAAGCCCTTGACCACTGTTGCAATACTAACCAGTTAATTGGGGTTGGGACACGCAGCAATTTACTGAGAAATGAAGTTTCAAGGTGCCTTATGTAAAATGACAAGAAAACCCACCCAAGTTCTCACAGCACTATTTCCAGAATGCTTTGATGTTCAGATACATTTAATAAAAACAAAGACAGCAAAGATACGAATTCCTGAAATGCCATGGGAAAAGGCCAGCGAAGGAAATGCACTTTCTGTACAAGAGCTGGGTTTCTCAGCAGCAATGGCCAATTTCGTGCCTTGGAGCAGATTTGGTCAGGATCTTCAATCCCCAGCTGAAGACCTGATGGCCTGGCAGCACAGCCTGCAGACCTCAGCCTCCTCCATCTGCTGAGCCTGCTGCACATCTCCAAAGCACAGCTGCCCCTCTTGACAAGAAATGGGTGAATACATGGCCACCACTCATGCAGCACCCCTTCACAGTAATATGGTCGTGTGTTACAGATTTTCTCAGATGGAATAGAGAAGTCTGTGGGCATAGGAAAGTGCATTACCTCCAGATCCCAGAGTGGGACAGCTTTGGGGTCTGGGTGATGCTGCAGCCCCCATGCAATAGTGGTGGCTCTTTGGCAGCAGCTGGTGAGCCAAGGACCACAGGCTCCCTGAGCACCTCTCTACATCCACCTCTGCTGCAGAGAGCTTGCTTTTTTCCTCATTTAATGAATATTTAAGTAAGCTGTGCGAAGTGGGAACACCATTGGCAAAGCAAAAAGGGTATTCTGGGATCAGCCGCTCCCATTCACGTTTATAGGAACTGTTCCTGGAAATGGGTTCAAGTTCCCTCAGGCAGTAAAGGGAATTGAGCCTCTCACATCTCGGGTTAGTGGTATAATTATCTTCAACTGAGTAAAAAGGCAACGGGTTCACCCTTCCTCTTTGGTTTTCTAACCCAGGCTTTTATCTCATTTGCTTTTATTTCAGAGCTTGAAGATGAAATGTGACACAGAGAAAGAGAAAACACTGGAACAAAATGCATGGGTTTTTTTTCTTTCTTTTGGGGCAAGAAAGAATTTCTTTGTTTTGATTTAAACCATTTTTTTCACAATTGATTGCTCTCTGTCAGAGAACTAAAGAATGAATAAATGTGCTATTAATCACAGTTTGGGATTTTATATCAAGCTCTCTTTTTTTTCACTACTAAGCAAGCAATGCACTCACACAAAACTTTTAGTACATTAGCAAACGTCATATAAAATAATTAGTCTCTACTAAAAGCACAAATTTAAAAAAGCTAAATATCTTCTTTTTTATGACACTTTTTAAAATGGAGAAATCATTATCTACATATCCACAGACCACAGTTAGTACAAGTGGTGTTTAAGGATATTACAGTTCTTTTGGGGAACAAATAAGGAGTTGTAGTTGACCTTAAGTTGATTTTGAAAGTTCTTTAAGTTAAAGCACAAAGGGAAATAAATCCCCAGAAAGAGAAATATCTGCTTTTCCTTGGGCACCTTTCTCTCTTGCAAATTAGTATTTAGCAAATGTCATTAAAGAGAGTTAATATGGCCTTATCTGTCTCAGCAAGATCTGGCAAACTTCAAGCAGAAAATTGAAAGCACTGCTTCTAATTTGTCCTTTTATTCCAGTCACATTGCTGGTCTTGGCGAGTTACACTGGACTATTAAAATAAAGTAGCAAATAGGAAAGAGGAGGAAAAAAAACAAAGAGGAGAAGAGAGCAGAGAACAGGGTCAGATGCAGCACCCACCTGCCAGGCAAAAAGGGAGTTAAGTGGCTGTACAGCCCCACAACCACCTGCAAAAGTAAAATCACCCTTCACTCTCCAGGAAATCTTTCCCTGAGAAAAGGGGACGAAAACAACTGGCAGACAGAAAAACTGGCGACTGACAACATTTTTACTGTCCAGTTGTCCAAACACTGCAGTGGTATGGTGGTGGTTAAATGTGTTACAAATGAGCAGCTCTCTGGTGTATTTGACCCAGATTAACAGTCTCCATCTTCATGGATGTGAAGGTGAAACCATGGTTATATCAGCAGAGCAACTGCAGGGTAAAGGTTTCTACAGACAGAGCCTGGGACAGCTGGGAAGGAGGAAAGTACCCTGCACATGGATGAAGTTTGACCACACTCATATTAGTCCAAAATCTCCAAGTCTCACTACCTCTCTCACAACTGATATGTGAATGAAAGATGTTCATCAAGGTCTAATATAGATCTTTCCCCTAACTCCTTCTCTCTGGGGGCTGACAACAACAGCATGCAAAAACATTTGCAGGAAAACACTCTTGCTTTGATCAGTAATAGCCATATCTTGCCTTATTCTTACCAGGGTTCCAAAACGTGTAAATGCACCAAACTTCACATCTTGTTAATTAAATTTGTCATAGGAAAATGAAACTATATGTCACAGGTCAGGCTATTGTCACTCTTCTGATATAAGAACTGTTCCCATACAGCTGATGGCTGGAATGACACAGGAGGGACAGCATAAACCAGACTACTTTGCACTGTGTGGATTTTGACTCCCTTGCCTATCTCAGCTTTATTTCCCAAAAAAAACCCCATGGCTTTGATGTCTTCAAAACCACTATACAAAAACGTCTGAGAACTTTTTAAAACAGCAGTCATTTCACAGAGAGTTTACGATTTGTGTGGGACACAAATCAGCGAATCATTCAGTCATTAAGGGTGGAAAAGACCTCTAAGATCCATGAAGTCCAGCCATTAACCTAACACTGCCAGGACCAGCAGTACATCATGTTCCCAGTGCTGCTAGAGCCATCTACATGCTTTTTGAACACAAAAACAGTGATTCCACTACTTCCCTGGACAACCTGTTCACTGCTCCAATGCCTGATCACCCCTTGCACAACATCTCTGTAAAGGAAGCATTTAATAATTCTGCAGAGGGGTAAATCTTGGAACAGAAATCCCCAGTCAGACAGTAAATCATTGGCAAAAATTCTTGGTCTTTCTGTACTAGCAGTTAACCATAAAGGCAAGGTACTGATGCTGTAGCACATTTCCACAGGTTCAAAGATTTTCTGCTAGCTCCTTTCATACATGCCCTGTTCAACATCCTAAACTTAAACTGTTTAGGTGACAGAGGAACTGCATCAGGACACTCAGCAAGATATCTTGGAAGAGACTTTTTTTTTTTGTTATTATACAGTGCTAGCATATAACTCCGTGTTGTCATGGAAATCCCCTCTTCCCTAAGATGTTTAAAGTAAACAGCCATCTCTCTGCCTTTCTTCAGTTTTCATGAATGACAGCTTAACTACCACAGCCACCACTTATCCACAGGTGGTTTGGGCCATTTAGGGGGTATTTCTCATATTTTTTCATTTAAATCTGGAATAGAGGTCAAGGCATTCTTCTCTAATCGCTGACCTTTCTTCCCCTCAATTTATTTTCTCTGCCAGCTGCTAGGGAAAAAAACCACAGTGCTATCCATTCATTGATATCCATAGATGAAAAGGTACCAGTTCTATATACACCAGCTTTTAAGACCATGTGAAAATATGTATTTATATTTTAAAAACACCCAGGTGGTACTCCATATACTTCTTCTTCTGGCAAAGGGGAGGTGAAGAAAGGAGAGTCATCTGTGCATAAATGAGCAATATCAGCTTCTTCCTTCATCAAGAATGGTATTAACAACATTGCTGTCTTTGCAGAAAACATGAAAAACACTGAACTCACCATATTACTATCTGGGAGCAACTATCCTTAACAAAAAAGATCTTCTCTTCAGGGTGTCCACTAAGACCGACAGCAATGCAAATGACTCTGTAAGTCATCTCTTCTTTGGGCACACTTCCCTCAATGTTGTCCAAGACAAAATACCTTGAAATTCTGCCTTAATGGACTAGATACTTTGTTTTAAGGGAAACATATATTTTCTGTACTCTTAACATTTTTAAAAAAGAGATATGCTCAGAAGGATCTTATATTGACACAAATCTTCCTAATGCTCTCCTTTTAGAATGAGAGCAAAAAATTTAGAAACTAGTGTCACCTCTTCTGTAGTAGCAAAGAAGAAACTGGACAAGTAAACTAGTCAGCACTGATAAACTCACATAAACTCTTCCCTGCTTTCCTGTGCTATCTGTGCATTATCACCATACTGAAAACCAAGGGTGTCCCTAAGGTACCACAAAATGCATCCAGCAAGCATCAGCAGGGAGGATGCTTCTGCAGGGAGAAAGGCTTTTCAACAGGGCATGAAGCCACGTGCACAACAAAACAAAAATGTAAAGCTCAGCAGGGAAAGATGTGGAGCTGGCAGAAATACTTCTGTACTGTTGACATGAGTGCTGCTCCCACTCATACCAGAGTAACATTTGCCACATCACAGGTCTCTTCTCTCTGTTTCAGGGTTGCATTAAGAAATGAGAGAGCACAAATCTGCACAAGACAGTCGCAGCAGCACTGGCTGTAGGAAAATGCTGGTGCCTTGCTGTTGCTTACCTTCATCAGTTCTGGGACAAGCCATGCTGCCCAAATACATCCTCCCCAGCCCCCTGCCTTAAGCAGAGCTTTAAAGGAAACTCACTCATTACAAGCATACAAAATCCAAAAAATTAGCTTTAAGGCAGTTTTGCACTGCCAAGTGACCTTCCCATTTCTCTTCTCTCTGAAAACTAAATCATAGGACTAATGTCCCAGACTGGTGGAGTGGTTTGCTACTGTAAGTTTAACAAGAATGTACAACTATTTAATTGCTTCAATACTAAGGTTCTTTACTGTCACCTGAACTTGAGCCATCTGAGACTTCTCTACTAAACATCACTGACTAACACTTTCAGTGTACTGAATAGTCCAGTGACTGTACAATTTCACAAAACAGACCATATAAACTTAGGGAGAGAAGGGTGGCTGCCATTTCAATGTGTCCACAGATTTTCTTTGTCAAGTCCTCTGTCCTTCAGATGCTGGGAACACAAGCTTGGAACACTTCAAATATAAAACTGTTCTTTTTGTTGTGTTTTACTGTCAACCTAAGTCACAAAGCATACCACTCAATGACCAAAACACTATTTCAGCCTGCAGCAAAATCCCTGATTTATTTTAGCTCAGGAAGTTACTCCTTTAGGTTGAAATACATGCCATTGGACTGAATAAAGCACAGAACATTCAGCAGTTTAAATATGTTCTATGGTAAGAAATATATAAATAATTAACTGACATGAGTGTGATGCAAGTTATCTAATGACACAGGAGAGGTCTGTTCTCTCCAGCCCCCCTGTGCTAGGTCACAGACTTGGGCAAGTAAGGTAAAAGCAAGGGTAATGAAGCACTTTCCTCTGCTTCTGAGTCCCATATCTATCCTATCTGTGGCTAATTTTCACTTGTGCTAGGATCAGGAAAACAACGTCTCCTCCATCCATGAGGAATGTCAGGAAAGTTCTTCCAGACCAGTGGATGGAAAGTGTCACACCAATGCACTTTGTTAGCCTTTTAAACAGAAAATATCTTTGGCAATCATAAAACTAGCAAAGAAATACAAATAATAAATGTCTCAATCAATAAAATAAAATAGTCTGAAGCAGTATCAAATCCAGAGTTATCATCACCACATAAAATTTTGGTCTCATTCAAGGTTTAATACAGCATAAACAAGGTAACAAAAATAAAAATTGTAGGGAATGGAGTGGCACGTTCAGTTGTTTATGAATTATAACACTAACCAAAAAGAGGAAAAACAGAAATAACAAGCGTGTTGGAAAACTGTTGAGTTCGCTATACATCAAACCCAGTTTTACTTCTGGGTTCTCAGAATGGAGCGTTTCAATTTTCACACTCTGAAACAAACCATACGAGAGCTTTAAATGATCCAGATGGGACGCCTTTTGTTAAAGCTTTTGAAATCAGCACTATAGTTCTGTTTCATGGATGAATTTTTGTTGGTGTGTTATTGCAATCAGTAATGCTAAAAGAGTCTGTCAAGCTCTCAAGTAGAGAGATGACAGAAGAGAGAACTAAGGGGAACGAACACACACAAACACCCTTTTAAAACCCATAATGTATCACGACATTTTGATTTTTGGAGGACATGAATTGAGAAATAAAGAAAAGGCAGACACTCAGGAATGGCCCAACCGGTAAATCACAGCTCATCATTCCACACACTCTTGAATTTATGGATGAAAGCCTGTGAGAAACAAATAAACCGTATTTCCTGTATATCATAAACTGCAGGCTGGACTCAGGATCCCAAGTATTTTGTAAAACAAATGAAACATTACTTTCTAAACACAGCAGTCCAAGTTATACACTTAAAGAAAAGATGACAACATAATTAATTAACCCTAATCAACATGGTTTTACAGGAAATGGGTTTAGTCAAGCAAACTTACTGCTGTTTTCTGAAAGAACAATGGGCAGAAGTGATCTAAAATCCCAGGACAGACTTCTGTGCAGCACCCAGATGCATGCATAACTAGCAACCCTGACTGTTTTTAAAAGCATTTACACAAAATCAATGCAGCTGATGCCAAATCGATTAAAAAGCAGCTGACAATGAGTTCATACACATGAATGAAACCCCTGTAATCATAAATGGGCTTCATCATCTGAGAGTAGCTTTTTTAATGGGGCCTATAGGGATCTGGTTACAAAACTGCTTCGTGTCTTCATGAATGATCTGAAAGAAAATACCAATCAATTTTCGGTAACAGCTGGAGAAGAGTCAAAATTCAAGGGGGGGGAGGATACACACAACTGTGGACGTGCCAATTATTTAAGTCATCTTGAATTGCCTGACAAGGAGAGTTCTTCTGAACTACACTAAACCCCTGCAGCCCTATGAAAAATCACAGGTGTACTGGCAAGGATTAAGGAATAAAGGATGAAGATCTGTGGCAGCAGTGGAGTCCTTAGAAAAGTACTGTCCCTGTCCCAACAGCTGCCTTTCCATCAGGGGAAAACACCAACAGATTAGAGAGGGCTTGGATTCAGGAAAATGATACAACATTTACCTGAGATTAAGGAAATGAAACAATACCCAAAGACTTTCTCATTTGCCCAAGAGAGCTCAGAGATGACACATTGAAAACATTTAGGTTGTTACAGAGGAAAGAGGCTTCCAGTCACAAAATGTGCTTTAACCTAGGGGGGAAAGTCATAGAAATATGTAATGGCAAATCTAGATTCAGAATAAAAGACTGTATTTAACGTATCAAGACCTTTTCCTAGGTAAAATAATTTCTTGTTTGCTTTGCTCTTCTCAACAAAAATAGGGGGACTGCACCAATGCAGGGGGCACATATCTGCTAGGAATGAAAACAACTGACATTAAAATTAAAAATAAACCAAATGCCTTTCTATAGACCTACAAAGTTCTTTGAGGCTTCACCAAAGAGATGATGCTGATTAAACCATCCTGCTGAAAGACTGATTTCCTAAGAAAAAGCAATCACCATATAATAAGGCCTGGAAGGGGTAGAGCAGATATAAACAAGGCATGCAAGAGGATGTCCCACAGCCCTCAGCTGCTCCTCCTGCAAAACCTCATCAGTTGTAACACAAGACTTGCAGGTAGATTAAGTGCTTATTATCTTTTTGAGTAGTAACACTTCTGTTGTAATCATGACTGTCTAAGGATATGGGGCAGGCAGTACTGGTAGAGAGATGCACCTCTGGGAAAAAAGCATGCACACTTTTGGGCATACACAACCCCCTTTAACAGGTGTAAGGTAAGCTATGGAGCAGAACAGGATGAAAACCAGAGGAATAATGATGAAAAAGGAGGTGATGGTGGTGGTGGTGGTGAAAAAGAGATGGATGCTGGGGAATGGTCCTCACTGGCCTTGGTGCAGCTTCCCCTTGCCCCACACCTGCCCCTACAACCCCAGCAATGTCAGCACTGTGCAGCTGCTTTAATAAGTAACTGCACTTAATTCATTAACTCTCCAAGATTAGCAGAAGACTCACGCTGCAGCCAAGACCAACAGAGCCAAATAAATTCAGGGTTTTCACGCCAAGTCACAGTTACACCAAGCCAGCAGAATTTTTTTTAAATGAAGAAAACATTCACTAAGTACTTTTCATTCTTCAGACCTTTGCAAAACCCTCTGTAGGATTTGCTTTAAACAAGGCTTCTCCCAGAGCAAGCATCAACAAGAAAACATCATGAAGACTTTTTATTTTAATGACATTATTTTTAATTGCATAAAGAAGTGGATTCTCAGCAAAAAGTCAGTTTCAAATTCATCTGTGAATAAAAGCAGCGAAGAGCTGCCAGACCTAGTGAAAAACTGCCAGGGTGGATGTGGGTGGAAAGGAGATTCTTCAAGAAAATCCTCTAATACCAACTGCCTTGGTTTGAGGCACCAGCCCTGCCTGCACAGGGGATAGCATGTACCCAAAAATATCACTCCACTGAGCACTTGCAACCTCTTTATGTCCATTAACATTATGGTCACTGCCAGGGGGTTCTGTTATACTGCAATTCCAAACAAATGCAGTCTTCTGTTAATGATTTCATGCTCACTTAACTTCGCTGCCAGGCACCAGGCAGGTCAAGAGCCCTCTGCGTTCCCATGCATGCACTTTGCATTAACAAACTGCTGGCCAGGAAATAATAAGTTAGAGAATTTCCATGAAACCAGTCTGGCCTTAAGATATGTATGTACACAAACCCATGAGGAGATACTACACACACAGGTTGTAGGACTTGCAAAGAGACACCATCCATTAGAAGCAACCAGAGGTGGCCAACACGGTCCCTTCTCCTGGGGGTCCTCCTTCCACTGCAGCCCTGCCCACCAAGCTGCTACACAAGCTCATCCCAGCTCCCTGCCCCACCAGCCACTGCATAAACCCATCCCCAGTGCAGTGGGCACTGGGACCTCAGAGAGCCCTCTGCTGTCCTCCATTGCCCCAGGGTGCTGATTCACCAGTGCTGGGGCTGCCAGCCAGTCAAAACTGAGGAGTGCAGACCCCACATGTCAGTGCTGGGGCCAGCACACACATCAGGCACAGCACCTGTACACATCACACCCCTGGTGCTGAAACAAAACACTCTGCGCCTTTGACAGGAATAAAAATAGCAAGCTAATCCCAAGAACTCAATATTATAGCTGTTCCTTAATAAACCACCAAAATCTCTGCTTTGCAAGTGGTAAATGTATTATTTACCTAAAGAAATCGTATTACTATTACATATCCAATACACATTAACATAAGCTTTGTATGAAATTTGTATGAATGCATTCCTCTATTCCTCTACCTGAGCTTAGACATTAAGATGCCAATAGTTTCTTCAAATAAAAAGGCAGAGGTATGAAGGCTGACAGCAAGCTCATCTTTTAAATACTCAAAAAGTCCCCAGACAATTATAAAACTCAAGAACTACAGTGCATTATTTCACAAAAAAAAAATGTAAGGAAAAAGTAGATTTTCTTATAAAAGGTGACACACAGTAAAGTGCAATTCACACAGTACAGGAACATAAAACCATGAATAATAACCTAACATTAAGCACATATAGAAGTTATTATTAGAGGAAATAGCAGATTTTCTTTTTATTATGGATTTGGAAAATTCTGAAAAGAGCTTGAAAAGTGACAGTACCTTATTAAGAGAAGTTTCTCCCAAGTGCAGCTCCTTTTAAAAAGCCTTCAGAGTAAGAATATATCTGTACCTTCCATGACTCAAAAAAGCAGAAATCAGTGAAAATTGGGAAGGAAGGTGATCAAGGTGACGTGGGCTGGGACAGTGCCAGCCTTCTGTGAGTGGTTGCAACCCCTGTGTCTTGGCCATCCCAGTCCTCAGTGCAACATCCTAGTGACAATTCCCCCTCCTGAGGTAGTTCTGTCTAACATGCTGTGACAGAGGAGCACAAAGCCCCAGTGTAAACCAGTGCTGCTGCTGGAGAGGATGCTCTGGTCTTCTTCACCACCTGCAGCTGCCCCTTCCAATCCCGTCTGCTCCTGCCAGAATTAATATTTGGATGCTGTGCAGTGAGCTGGGTCAGGGAACTAACCCCTATGAAAATTAACCCAAGATGAAGTATAATTAATTTCCTTTTGTTTTTCCTCCCTCATGCAGCTGGGAAAACCCCAGCAGCAGCAGGAGAAGGAAAGGAGAGGGAGAAAAAGCACTGAGAGCAATACGTGGGGTAAGGAGATCAGGACCCTGTGCCTAGAAACAGTCTAGCAGGACAAGATTAAAAATGTTTAAGCTAGAGGCAAAAAAAGCTTCAGGTCCTATGTCTCTAAAACCTTAGACAGAAATAAAAAGGATGTGAAGTTTATATTTTACATCACTGCCCCAAACGCAGTGGAAGCAAATTTTTGAGAGGTGGCAGGAGAAGCGAGGCTGGTGGTGAGTGGGACTAGACAAGCCATCTCTGTGGATCCAAATAAATCCTGCTGGCACAGAGGACACACCACCACACCACCACAGCACTTGGGAGAGCCAGTGGCATGTGTCAACACTCAGGGGGACCCCCGAAGTCCAAATGTTGTTTGATCCCAAATGCTCTGCCCACACCTGCTCCACCTCGCTTGGGTGATGCTGCATTCATTGCAAGACAATCCATCCTGTAAAGAGGACTGTCAAAACCACAATGCTACCACTGGATGGAAGTATCCAAGTATACTGCAGGTAAAGCTTTTTTTTCTCTCTCCTTTGCTTTTCAGTCACTTTCCACCATGCACTTTTTCCAACCACATCCCTTGTGTGACAACAAGATATTTTAGTTATTCAGCTTTTTTTGACACTTTGGCAAACAAGCCACTCCTGATAAACATGACTTCCCTGCAGAAATTACAACTCTGCACCCTGTGCCATTTATGGCTGTCATATGACTCTGAGAGCAAACCTTACAACCTTGAAAATCAAATCCTTCCATTCACTAGCTTTTAGGATTCTTATCCTGTCTTCTTGCTCTAAACTATTACTTCTTTCTTCTTAAAAGCTCTGCATAAAAACTCTCCAATGTTTGTAACCCATTATCCATAAAGAAAGGGTACATTTCAAAACAGCAATACATTTGGGATAGAATTAGAGAGAAGTGGATTTTCATGGGCAACTTCCATATGGCAGAGAATTTAGCTCCCTGACTTTGTGTCTGCCATTGAAATATGCAAACTGCTGCCAGGTGTGTAGACTGATGAGGATTACAGTATTGGAGTGGAGGCTCATTATAAACATACTAATTAGTACCATGAAGGTGGCAAATGCATCACTTCTGACAATGTGAGTACTAGGTCACAAAAGACAAAAAGCTGCTACTTTAGAGTCCATAATTAATAACAGTGCTTATGATGGTCAAACCAGTGAAGTAGAAAAAAGATTAAATTTTTTCACTGGATCACTGAACACTTGCCAGAAAGATGGCACTAAAATCCAGGCAGTTAAGTTTTCTAATTCATTGCCAAGAAGTTTGACCCTAGTTCATAAACCAATAAAATACCAGCATTATATCAAATAGGCTATTTCATATTCAAGAAGCCCTTTCACTCATAGACATATTTTCCCAAAACTTACTAGCTGCTTTTCCCTCTTTCCACAGTACTTTAGTCACTCTAATGAGAGAAAGTTGTGATTCAAACCAGAAAACTCTACATCTTAAGAACTGGCCAGAAACCAGTGAGTACCTACATTAATCCAGAAATATTTTCTAATAACTGTAGCATGCAAAGAAGCCTTTTGTATATTTGCTTCTCCTACAGAAATGGCAAAAAGGAAGAAATGAAAGAGCTGGACTATAGAGGGTCAAATTTTATATGAGGTACTAAATAATCTCTCAGTTTGCAGACCATAAAATTGCATAAAAGTCGGTCTTCATATTTTTAAGCTGCAGTTTACATAAAATTGAAAAATGCTTCACATCAACATCAAAACAAAAAATAAGGTTATGTCTTCTGTTTGATAATGGACCTACAAAGCAAGAAAATCACTCTTCTTTAATCCTTCACTTCAGTTTAAAATACAGTACAGAAAAAGAATGGTAAGATTGTATGCAGAGGCTGCTATGCAAATAGGGAGCCAAAATCTCATCTGAACCCAAGGTGAAATTCACAGAATTGAGAATATTTTCTACTTTCAGCTACAAGTAGCTGTTCTAGCTTCACACTGACAACTGTGGAGAATTTGACCTATATTTTCTAAGAGAGATTTCTGCTGTTAATAAAACATGTATTTTTAGATTTTATTCACTCTCTTTGAGCAGCCTAATAGTTTTAAAATAAAAATACTATAAAGGATCCCCCCCATACCCATATCAATGAACAGCCCTCAGGGAATGCCAGAGCATTAACCTGCCTGATAACTGCATTAACCTTTCCCTGAAGGACATCTTCTCTGAAACTGTGAAAATCTGCCAACGTGTGTCTTCCACCATACCACCCCATGCCCTTCTGTCATGAAAGGGCAGTAATTACTGTAAAACAGTTTAAGGCAGAGACAACAGCACTGATGATTTAATCAGGGAATTTCCTCATAGGCTCTCCCTGTAGGAAGGACTTATAAACACTGCTATCCAGAGTCTTTTCAAAGTCAGGAATAACAAATATTAATTATCTTCCATGGACTACCTTCACGGCTGTGTCTGTAAACTGACATTCAGGAAGCGTGAGGATTAATTACAAGTAATGAAGCTCACTTCTGTATCGCACAGTTAAACACAACTCCCTGCAAATGAGTTTGACCTTTCCAGCACCACATGCTCTGGAATTCCTTGCTCAGAAGGAAGGAATTACCTGCAGCCAGCATCTTCACATGGGAACCAGGATCACATCTGAGACAGGCTAGGAATCTGGCTCTATATTCAGGCTTTTAAAAAAACAAAATAGATATTTGACAGGAGGCCACCTTTTAGTAGATGACACCATGTGAGCCACTGACAACTTAACAGGCTTCCTGTGGAAAATTCTTGGTAACACCTGTGCAGACTTGTGCGTACATGTGAAAAGTGTATCTGCACTAACACACAGGTCACTATAGACAGGCCTGGGCTGTGAAGCCTGAAGCTACCCCAACATCAGAATATAACTAAAATAAGATCATTGCAAGACTGAACTAAAGAGTGAATAAATTACTGACAAACTATCCAGTCCTAGTAGCACACTGAGAAACATTTCCATATACTCAAGTGATGCCATTAAACAAGTAAAAGGATGAAATTTTATCATGTTCCACGGTGGTATTTTGAAAAAGAAGCAAGGTCATAGGATTATACAGCAATATTTTGCAAAATTAACATGAAAATTTGTATCTAATATTAGTATGGAGACACGTGACTTTTGTAAGCCAGTCATGTCAAAACACACCTTCTGCATTTTTGCTTGTATCTGAGATGCTGCAGCCTGGAGGTTATGGACACACAGAATGCAAAAGAAAGTGTTCATTAAAATCACTCATTGGCCTCAAACATATTATTTTGTGTCCCCATTTGAAAAAAGAAATGTGTTACAAAAGTGGTATGAAACTAGAAAAAAATTAATGCTTTTAAGTTTTTCCACAGACATGCTGATACAAAAAATCATGTCTTGAAAGTCACATTTGACATCAGAATTTAATGATCCTGATAAACTTAATCCTCACAAGCAGAGAGTCACATCCTTGCCCTGGAGAACAGGGACTGCCTCCTCCTTTAATGTGTTCACTTCTAAGGCTGGGAACTGCCTAGTTGCTGACGAGTATTTGCAGGTCAGCTTGCATTTTCGTAGACTTTAGCTGCTGCCCTAAGTCATCGCTCCCAGCAGAGAAGAAACAGTTTTAAATGCCACAAAATTGACAGTCTCCACTCTAGCAGAGGAAAGCCACTAAATCTGACATCACTTCTCATCACCTACGCTTTATAGGTCAGACGTGTCCAACTGCAAGTTAAGATTAAAAGTGGCTTGCTACTAATCTTAGCACAGACATTAGTGCCGCTCTAATACACTGTCTGTGCAGCAGGGTGGGAGATGAAATAATCAGCTATCTGGCTGGCCTCTGACCTTGGCTTGGAAGTGTGGGGGGGTGGGAGCAGCATTAAAAACATATTTAATGATCTCCGCCCTTTTGAGTCAAGTTTAGTAATAATTGTAACAAAAAAACCCCAAATAGTCTGACTTTAAGATCCTTCAGAAGATGCTGACAACTCTGACTTATGTCATTCTCAGTCAAATAAATACCATTTATACAATACCTCTCAGAACTGGCATGTCTCCTGCTTTGTCTTGCAGCTGCTAGCATGACGTGGGATTCAATGCTCACAGCAGCTTTAAAAGATTTTAATGAATAATTACGCCAGACAGTTTTCCATATCATTTTAACTTCATCAATATTATTACCTTTGGAGATATTCATGTAGATATCCCACTGGAGCATTTAAAGAAAGGCCAAGGATAACATATTTGGATCTATAAATTTAACACGGAACAGTTTCCGGTGATTCCCTAAGGATCTGTTCCCTGTGTGCATTTTTTTTAAAAAACAAAAACAGAGATCCATCACAAATAAAGAAGCAAGATGAAATTGTCTTTTTCCTTCTCTGCATCTAAATGAATGCAGATGTCTGTAAATTACTAAGATTTCTTGGAAAATCAGTGACCATAACAAAAACCATTTGCACCCCTTGATGAGCAAAAAAGCCATCACTGAGTTGTAAACTAAATTTATAGAGCAGAAATACTTGTCAACTTCATTTGGGGAAAAAGGTCTGAGGTGTAAGAAAAGCCCAATGATAATGATTTGCATCACATGGAACCCCTCAGTCCCATTCTCTTTTAATTACCTTCATCACTGCAGACACAACGGGCTTTTTGTTTCATTCTTTCAACTTCTTGGACTGAGTCCTGATGCCCTATTAACCACAGTACTGCAAATAACAGTGAAGGGATAACTAGCCTTATTAAGAATTAGCTCATTTCACCATTTCTCTGCCCAAAGCACCGAATCTGAACTATCCTGCCAAACCACCCGCTGATAACAAGCATGGGAAGACTGTGTTAGTGGTAAAAATAAAAGGTCTGACGTATTGCCACCATCCCAAACAACCACGGCAGAGCCGCTGGCCGCCCCTTGCTGCTGCTGAAAGGGGAAATGCTGCTGGGAGTCAGCTGAAGGTCGGCTGCTGCTGCTGCTGTGCTGCTGCTGCTGCTGCTGTGCTGCTGCTGCTGCTGCTGTGCTGCTGCTGCTGCTGCTGTGCTGCTGCTGCTGCTGCTGTGCTGCTGCTGCTGCTGCTGTGCTGCTGCTGCTGCTGCTGTGCTGCTGCTGCTGCTGCTGTGCTGCTGCTGCTGCTGCTGTGCTGCTGCTGCTGCTTTGCTGTTGCTGCTTTGCCACTGCTGCTGCTGTGCTGCTGCTGCTGTCCTGTCCTGTGCTGCTTTGCTGCTGTTGTGCTGTGCTGCTGCTGTGCTGCTGCTGTGCTGCTGCTGTGCTGCTGCTGTGCTTTGCTGCTGCTGTGCTGCTTCTGCTGCTGCTTTGCTGCTGCTCTGCTGCTGCTGCCTCTTAGAATGCAGAGCTACTTTAAGCACAGACGCGATTCAAAAAACCTGCACAGATGGTTTTTGCCAGCAACTCTTCAATAAGTTACATTTATAATCACTTAAGCTTGGTGTAAAACAGCAACATTATCGTTAAAATTAATGAATTCATGCTTTGGTTTCTTGTAACACTTATTTTGCTGTTGACTGACTTACCTACTTCTGTACTGTCTATTAGACAACAGAAGGCAAATTTTCACCATCCACAGTATTCTCAGTTATTTAAAATTCTTCACTAAACAGGGATGTTTATTACCACGAAGGAGTTGTGGTTAAAATAAAACAAACACAGACTTCCTGGGAGAAAGATGGCCAAAGTTTGAAGTGCAAGTACAGACATAATCCTAATAAGGCTATGTTTGGTTCAAACTAGTGACTCTAGCCTACACATGAACAAAACAGCTTAATTCCATGCTTGATGCCAGTGCAGGCCTGGCAATATAAGTAATTTAGATATTCAGCTTTAGGTAACCCAGAGCTCAGTTCAACATGGAAACTGTGACAAGCTCCTGCCTTAAGTCATTCAGCTAAAGAAAAAGGCTCATTTTCTAAAGAGAAGCACACTGAAGGTATCCATGTGCCTTTGTTTTCCATTTCCCTGAACTGCCAGGTGACAAAGAAATCAGCATAGTCTTATGGGATTTTTTCCTGGTCCCCAGGCCTGGCTGGCTGGGAACATCACCTTGCACCCATCAGCACCCCTGTAAACTGTTGGGGAGATCTCAGCCCAGAATGCCTCACAAACCTCTTTCCCCTCCTCTTGTTAAATCACACTGACAGTTCACCAGAAGGGCCAGGGCAGCATTCATCACTTCAAATAACACCAGCCACAATGCACAACCCTGCAGCTGTCCCTTGCCCTAATCTCACCCCACTGCCTTACATTTGTACTATAACCATGCCTGAACGTGTAACCTGTATGTAGCTAGGTTATCTAGGGATTTTTCCTTCGATATTTCTTGAATATTTTATTCCATGAGAACAGTTCACAGTAATTGAATAATCCAATAATTCTCAACAATGACATACAGCTTAGTTTCTTTCTAATTTGAGCACGATGATGCCTCATAAATGAACCGGGGCAAGCCAAAAAGTAAAGGCGTTTCAGGCAGTAAAGAAATCTAAAATGCTCGCCTGCATCTATTTATTAATGTCACTGCAGAGCAGAAAAGCAATAGAGCATCAAAATGAAACACTGCATCTGCAGCTCGCCTATCGCCTATCACTTACACACACACGCACACAGCGTTAATTAAAGGCTCTAGTACAGGTTTCTCTTTATTGAGCCTTTCTGTATTATTTCATGTATAACCCAGACTAAGATGCTCTGATAAAAGCTCAGTAGAAAAATGTCCGAGCAGCCTGCCAAGAACCACACAGACTTGGCCTGTGGACAAAACACAAATCCACAACTGTGGAAAGGAAAACAAAAATGAGGACAGAAAGCCAACTACTCTTTCATTTTGTGATATGGAAAATAGAAGCATGTTTTTCAGCAGCTGATCGCTTACATAAAATGTTTAAAACTTGCAGCACGACCAGTTGTTGTTCAGAAACAGAACCATTTTGGAGATCACTGGGCTCCTGACTGTGAATACCACTTGAGCAGAGAAAGGAGTTACAAGGACCTCTGAAACACCATCCCCCCCAGACCCCCCACCCCCCAAGAGTAACTACTAACCTTTGGGGAGCAAAACATTTCCCAGGAGTAAAGCCTCCAAGAGATTGTCACAGACTTGTGCTACATCTGTTTGAGTTTCTATTATGAAAGAGCAGGAAGGTATTTTGATTCTGAGCCAGATTTTTGAGAAGAATGCATATGAAGTACCTCTCTGCACAGCAAAATACCATATCTCTGTGTCTCAGGGTTAGCCATTTGTTAACAACTTTTTTTTCTGATAACATCCGGATCAGATAGCTTCAGTCTAACACAGTGTCCCTTCTCTAGTTTGGACAGTCCTGCAGAATTTTTATGGTGTTTTACAGCACCCCACTGTTACAGTACAGTGTTTACCAGGAATTCATATACATTTACTTATAGCTAGATTTATGGAGGAAAATTTCATATTGATCAACTGGCAGTACTACACCTGCAAAGCAATAGAATGTCTCAATTTTGACATTAGTATGATTTGAGAAATGCTATTTCAACTGAGAAAGAAAAGTCAGAAGACAGGCAGAAACAATGAGATCGTGAGCCCTTCCCTTAACAACAACGAGCTGCTAGAATGGAATAAGACTGGTGGATCCGAGTACTACATTTGTAATACATTTGTGTACATTGGTGTTTCCACGTAAGCAGGTTACCCAGCCTTCTCCTGAAAGGGAGAGTATCTTTGGGGAAAAAGAAACCAAAACAGCTAAACAGAGCCTTACTTCTTTTTTTTCTGTCTGAACCTTTCTCACCCAAACAAACAGGCAAACCAAACCAAACTAAAATAAACAAACAAAAAAACCCCAACCAATCAACCAACCAACCAACCAAAAAAAAAAAAAAATTCCATTCTATACAAGTCCTTCATTTGAATAAAAAATTAATTCCATTCACTTTCTTTTTTATATTTTTGCCTTTTTGTATCATTTAGTTTATATCAACATAAACAGTTTTGAAAACACTGAACCAATTCTGTAGCTCTGTTTTATCTTCATCTGCAGCTTTTGGTAAATAATGAACTAAACCAATTTACTTTAGTTTGATGTCTAAATTGCTGGATGGTCATTGCAAACTATGCCAATTTGGAAAACATCCAGAGTAAAAAGGCTAGCTGCCCTCTTTCCTGGTATTTATGTCTCCTGTCTCCTTGAAAGGCACTTTTTCACCCACCCTCTTCTCTCTGGTATGTTGTTGCTGTGTCTTCTCAGACAACACAGCAGCCTGAGGAGCTCTAATTCCACCTGTTCACAGATGTAATTCAGCTTCTTCTGTTTCCTAATTGAAGGTACAAAATCCATCTCATAACAGGAGCAAAAAATAATTACACCATACCTTACTGCATACAGGGTTCACACACTTAATATCACGATGACCCAAGAGGCATTTATCCTATCACTGAAGTTCATTAAAATATACCAACTAAAGAGGCACTGAATAGCAAAAAACCTTGACAATTTCAAATTAAATGACAGTAATTAAGTAACTTTCCTGTGCTTTATGGTAACACCTGACACTGCCTATCAAAAGCCAGAAACCTCACCAACAAGAAAATTTGACCTTTTATCATTCACTGCTTAAAGAACCCCAAAAAATAAAAACAAACAAAAACCAAAACCAAACAAAACCACAAAACAGACAAAACCAACAACAACAAACAAAACAAAACAAAACAAAAACCCACAACAACAACAAAGCCCACTCACCATAAAAACTCCACAAAAAAGTAGTTCTGTCATATGAAGACAGCCAAGATGAATTACACAGCTGTTTAGATAATTAGTAAGTACTTTACTAGTAAATCATCTTCTATTCCAGAAGTGGAATTACAAAGGTGGCAGGTCACCTTTGCTTAGTCTCCAAAGCCCTTGGAAAAGGGTCAACTAGAAGTACAGAAACAACTTTGAAATCCACTGCAAGCCCAAAAGCTATCACTGGCCCATAGTAAATACAATGACAAGCATTAAGGCACGTGTCCCGAAATTCACTTATCTGGAGTCAAAAGTTCAGAAAAAGCAAAGCACAAGCTTTCTTCACAACTGTACAACACACAAGGACTGGAGTACTGAGCGTCTCAACTTTAACAAAAGGTCAAAAGCAGAAGCTCAGAATTAAAGGCCCTGTTTAATGGCAAAAAAGTACACAAATCCTGTCAGTGCCATTCCTGTTTAAAATACATACTGCCCAAAAGACAAGGTCCATTTTGCCCTTATTCTTGTGATCAACAGGATTTTAAAAATACAGAGAACATCTTACAGCCAGAACAGACCATCAGTTTCTCTACTGATGCTTGATGTAAAGGTTGTGCCTGTCATGCACAACATGCCACATGTCTCCCACCATGTGAAAAACACAGATCTGCTGACATGTACCCTCCAGAGAGTCAAGAGACAGGAAGGATTTTGGAACTTTTAAATGCAAAATTATTAGGCCAACTATTCCATCTCTCAGTCTTTTTTCTTTTTTTTCATATTATTTCCCTTACATGAATTGCCCCTATTTTCTAAGTCTCACCCCACTTTTCCATATTCCAATCAAAATTAGGATTCTTTGTTTTTTGTACACTTTTGTACCATTACTTGTATATTTGTGATCACCCTATTTCGTGCCTTGTTTCAGAGTAAGAATGTGTGGTCTGCTTTCAGATTGCTTCTATGTCTTATGCCAAAATGTCCCAGGTATCAAACTTTGCTGGAATCCTAGTCTCTTCTCTTACAGCCTGTATGCTGCCATTTCTATCCACCAATTCTGCTGTTTTAGTAAATTTTCTACCCATGTAATAATGGTCATGCATCTCTGATGCAAGTATCTTTTCATGCAAGATTTCAGGAAACATGATGTCAAATGTCCAGCCACTTTAGCAGCTGAATATCTGTTATTTGTACAGGGCCATTCAGTAATAAAGTAAAAAAGAACCTCCAGCAATAGAAATATATATGCAAAGTGACCAGTCATCTTTACTGCAACAGCTGCTGAGGAAACACAGGATTTCCTTGACTTAAAAAATAAATGCAGCGATTCCATCAGGTGGAAAACAATTTCTGAAAGAGCTCTGTATTTTGCTGTTTCACTGCATTAACCCTAACAAGGTGAACAGAACCAGGAAATTTCTTTCCTTTTTAATTTCTTTGACTGTTGTAAATAAAAAACCTGACCCATTACTCCTGGCCAGAGTCATTTCATTCACCACAATTCTCTATTCCTATCCAAACAGCATCAGGGCGATGGCATGCCTTAAGGAAACAGACCTTCAGCATCATGCTGCCATCACTCTCATGAGCCTTGCCAGGCTCAGAAAAACTTGGGGAGCTGCTGAGGCCAAGCACCCCAACCCTGCTGCTCACAAATCACCTTGAGGCTCTGAAAGCACCTCTGCCCTCTGTGAGAGCAAGAATCAGCACAGCTAAAGTATCCTAAATATAGCACTCCAGGTGATTTTCCAAAATGCAATCTACAGGCAGCTAGCTGCTTGTAAACTGTGAGTTTTCCTTTTCATTTCCAGGTATTAGAATGAAAAAAAAAGTAAGATCACAAACAAACAAACAAACAAACAAACAAAAACCCCAACACTTTTTTTTCTGGGACTCCTTTCCCATGTTAGAGGGACATCTCTCAGGGCTGCCCCAGCTATTAACATGAAATCAGAAGTAACACCTGAAATTGTCACTTGGCACTCCCAGTGATGTCCTGTGATCCCACATGGAGTCTCATAAAAGTACTCCACAGTATGCTCCTTCCCTGACCAGTCCTGAACCAGCAACAGCACACCCAGGTTTGTGAACAGCAAATCTCAAAGCCTTGCCAGGAAAGACAGTGGTCTAGTGCAGCTGAGGTTCACTTTGCAAGGACTTCTTCCAGAGATATTCTGAGGGAGGGAAAATAAACTTGCATTATTCCATCCTACTGTAATTTATCCCTGGGCTGTCTGATTACCCACCCACTCCAGAGCCAGGAAGTTAGACAGACCAGTGTCTTTGCCTATTTCCATCCTCAGACCATCCTCATTGCTCATTCAAGGCTCCAGGCTCATGAATCCCTTAAGCACAGTACAGCTTTCGCCTGCCTAGAATGACCATGGTGCAGATTCTGCATTTTGTTAGTTTTCTCATACTACAAAAGGGAAAAAAAATCCCTTGAACTGTTTATGAGTCTGCAAGGACACAGGGATCCCCTCACTGTGCGGCCACAGCTCAATATTCATGTTATTGTTTATTAGTGGTGTAATCTCTTTCACAGACAGATGATAAAGTAACACCAGCAACTCAAAGACACATGGTGAAAACATGTTAAATTAAGCAAACAATGGATTCCAGGTGGACAAACATTCAATACAGAGTAAGTTACCCATCGGCTGTATCCTAGAATGGTCTGGATTGGAAGGCATCTTGAAGATCATCTAGTTCCATACCACCTTCTATACCTATTGGCTTGCTCAACCTCATGATTTTGTAGTTCACTGGCCACACAAATAAAACTGAGGAAATGTTTCAGAGACTATTTTTACAGTATCATTTATTATGCTTCTTAACTCACTGTTACAAACTGCATATACTTGGACAAACTTGCTTTCTCTAACTTGACTTAAAAATGCAATCTAAGCATTGCACAATTCAAAATAATTGCTTGGTGCCGTTAATTCCTACATGGTGACTCAGAGTTTACTGAGCTTCCAAGCAATGACAGGACACAGTGGAATGAGAAGAGGGCTGAGAAGGATAAGGAAAGGCTGGGGCTTGGAAAGCCTTTCACACGAGAAGACACAGAACAGACTCAGCCTGGGCAGCATAAGTATTCACAGTTTCTTACTGCACAAAAATTATTCAGTGACAAATTATCAGTCAGCAGGACTGAAATAAATCAGAGGATTATCTTGTTACTGAAAGCATAATTATAACTGCATCTGAATGCTACAGGATGTGGTAATAGCCAAAATTGTATGTGAAAAGTTAAAAAAAAAAAAAGAAAGAAGAAATAAGAGGAAGAAATAAGATAAATAAGAGGTTTCTCAGAGTGTTTCAGAGAGAAATCCATTACTAACTTCCCAACTACACATTACACTCAGCTCGGGAAACTCAGAAGGCAGGCAGAATACACCACTGAGAAAGATTGCTTTAAAAACATCCTCCATTTTAGAATTATTCCCTGAGCACCCCACACAGGTCACCGTTAGAAACACGCTACACGGTGAAATGCATTTCTGTAGGAAAACCCTCCTGGTTTTGCATTACACTCAAAACCTGAACTGCTCTCAAGGCAATGGTGGTAGAAGAAAAGCAGCAGCAGTGCCTGGTGTACACATGTATAACACATTTGTATTTTAAAAGCAGTATGTTTGCCACAACTGAAATATTCTTACTTCCCTCAAGTCATTCAGTATTGCCTTTGAGAAAAAGTGGCAGGCAAAGAAGTGGAAGGAAAAAAAATCCCAACAGACTTAACATATTGGTATCTTGGTAAGGTCTAGGTGGCAGAGGCTTCCTCCCTACCCTCTCCTGACAATGCTCCAATTCTGGGAGCCAGAATTTGTAGTCCCCCAGCTCCTGCACCAAGCATCTCATGGACTGCATGAGGGACACGGCCTTTGGGCACTGAGAGACATCCACTTTCACCCCACACTTCCCCCAGAAACACCAGCTGCTCCTTCCCTCCATCTCCCTGTCTGACCAGTCAGTTCAGATACCCTCCACGTAGGATAACACTTCCACTGAGGAAAACATCTTTTGCTTTCTTATCTGCGCAATACAATGTGGGGAGAAGAGTTACACCTGCTTCCCTCCAGACTGGGAAAAACCGTGCCCAGATCATCCTGCTTAAGAGTAGCTCTGTGGGTGCTACTGGCATCTTTAGTTACGATAAAGTGCCAATCCTGAGCAGGGAAACACCGACTTTGTTCCTGCCAGGGAGTGCGTAGGTGTCAGTGCCAAATCCACAAGTTAATTAAAAACTGTATTTTCTATGGGAAAACAACACGGCCAGCATAATAGAGCTAAAATTATAGCCAGGTTTCCACTGGCAACTTGTTAATTGATTCTTATTCTGTTTCTTAAAGGAGAAAAGGGCTGCTGTCACGCCCTCTTTCGTTCCCACTGCTGTAAATTCTTTAGCAATATTCCCAGCAAAATGTCAATACATTTGTGTCTCTGCTCTAAAAAGGGATCAGCATGGTGTTGCGTGATATGCAGTGTCCTAAAAAGAAGTTGCTCTGTCGCATGGCAAATCAGTACATGTGTAATTACCTACATAATTTTATACAGAGCATCAAAAATGAAAATATGAAAGTCTCATCTCTCCTCAGCCCTGTTCTGTTGTCATGGCAACTGGACACTTTCTCTCTCCCCCCCCATCCTGTTTCCCAAGGGACAAAGAAAACCACCAGAGACTTCACAAATCAGCATACATTAAACACAAATAGTTTGCCAAATGCATTTGTTCACTGACATCTCTTCAGTAATTGTGTGCATTGTGCTCACTAAAGTGAGCTGCTGCAAACACGGCTGCCTGCTTTCTGCCCAGCACCATCCCTGCAAAACAACCTCCCTACCTCCTCTCCTCCACCTCCACTTCCCTACACATACTCAGGCAAACTCTGTCAAGCCAAGCTGGGTTTTTTATTATTATTATTATTTTCCTGTTTACATGTGCATGGAAGAATGAAGGTGAGCTGAGTTGGAGTCCACCTGCACTGCTGAGACGTAAATTCTTCTGGTGAGCAAGAGGCTGAAATAAATACCTATGTCCTGCAGGCAGCTTTCATGCGTGGCACACTACAGAGAAGAAAAGCAAGGTCTGGGGTTCATGACCCAGGTAAGTGGAAACTTTCACAGCAGTGCTGCTTCTCTTGCAAGCATTCCCTTGACTGCAGGAGGTTTGTGGACCAGGTCTGGCACAAGTCCTTCCTGGGAAAAGCAGCTGGGTGCTGCCTCCCACCCGCCCTCAGTTGCTTAGTGCTTTGCCAAACTCAAACTGACAGGCTTTCAGTGTCCCTGCCAGGTGTTTGGCTTATACCAAGTGAGCACTTTGCTTTGGTTTTGTTGGATGTGCCTGTAAAAATGATTCTTCTATTCCTGAAAACAAAGCTGGGGAAAATACAATTTTTATGGGTACTAAACCCAAGATCTTAATAATTTTTCTTTGTTTCAGAGTTGAAAACAGGAGGAGAGGGGCATATGTGTTTGTATGAGTAAGATGTACCTCTTTTCTGTTCCTGTGAACTTTCCACTGAGTTTGAGTATTCCAATCCCTCCAAGTCCCACCACCCACATGGACTGAAGACCATCACCCTTACTGGTGGGTGCTAACACCTCCACCACGTCTGTGACACTGGAATGAAGACCCAGGGAAAGGGGTCCCACCAAGCCACTGCACACACCCCTCCCTATCAATGCCAGATGCTCCCTGGCCTCGTGCCCATGCATCCCTGCTGCTGCAGCTAAGGAGCTGCTGGCCACAAGCATGGAAAACAAGACCCTGGTCCCACAGGCAGTGCGTGGGCAACAACCAGCCGCCCGTGAAAATGCCCTCCTCAAAAATAATGAGGCTTCTCAGTGCTTTCAACACAAATGGAGACTAAGTGCTGCAAAGGCAATGATGACCTCCTATGCCAGCTGTCAGGAGGCACTGTGGGACGTGACATTGAGGATAAAGACTTGCTGGCACCCTGCATACCCTGCACCAGCTCTGTCCACTTGCGCCAGCAGTCACCAGGCATTGTTCTCACAGATGTACCAGGCACTCTCCCATTTCGGGTCATAATGAGCTGCAGATGTGACAGGCATTTCAAATTCTGAATCTGCAGCAATGAGACACTCCATATAGATGTTTCTGCCTCATTTTCACTTGCTAATTTTTAATAATGACAATTAAATTTCATTGTGTGTGTCATGTACTGTAACGGCCAATTCAGAAATCATCCTAAAGGGCTCTGATTGCTTAAGAAATCTTGCAAATAGCTTTCCAACTTTTTTTTATAAAGTGTGTATTCCAAAAATTCAGAATTTAAGATTTTCAGAATATCACTTTGATAGTTCTCTAGAGGAAAGTAATAAATAATTAGGAGGCATGATACTTTGGAGATACAGAGGCAATGCCTCAATTAGAGACATCCCCATCTCACTTTTAAAGGACTTCAAAATCAGCATGAAAAAAAGCTGATGTTATACAGAATATATTTACACACATCAAAGAGTAAGTCACAAGTGAAAGCTTAATTAAACTGAAATTTGGGTTGATCAATTAATTCATGCATTTCAGAAGGGAAAACACCTTATATAACTTCAAGAAACTATGATAAATGTTGGAAAGGCTAGACTTTCCACAATGAGGCAAAAATCAAATCCTTTCAAAGTTTCAGGTTTTACTCCATCTCAAACCTTCATGCTTTTCCTGTAACTCTTTCACATGATGATGCAATTAACTCTAATTTTCTGGTTACTTTTGACATAGAGCTAAAACCATGTACATGATCCAGTGGTACATGCTCTCACTGTGGTTAAGGGTAGAGTGAATGTTATATTAGAAACAATCTGAAGTTTCCTACAGAGTTACAACTCCTCCATATCAAACTCCAGAGCTCACTCTAAAAGCTGCTTTCCAGCACTGTTTATTTAAGATTAACCATGGCAATGTTAAATGTCTCCTCATTTCAGGGAGGGGCTGCAATAATATAAGTTTTGCAGATGCCTGCAATACACAGAGCAAGATTCTTGCAAGTTATGTCTGGATATCTCTGCCTCTCAGCATTCATGAAGACAGATTATTTTCCAAAGCATGTGTTAAAATGCTGCAGAAGAACACTTCTTTGTTTGCAAACCCAAGAAGTACAATTAAATGACACTGATTTCTATCTTATTCTGCTTTAACTAACTGCAACCCAATTTTATCTAGTTTTACTTGTTTGTTTACTAGCTAAAGTAATAACCCTGAGGAAAGGTTTGCAGTAACACACTTCATGTAACAAAGATAACACATCTTTAACAGATATGCACATCATATTCACAAAGGGAACATGTATACACTTATTTTGGTTGCATTCTGATGCTTCACATATTTATGCCTTAAACATGTATCAACTGAATGCAACTTTGTCAAGTGTAAGGAAATGGCTTTTGCTTACTAGAAATATCTGGCGGCAAGATTTATGGATTTCTAAAAATGTGAATCTGTACTTCATATAAAAAAAATTACAGAAATGTTCCTGAAAAACAGTCTTTTTCATTTCTTTAAGTCCTTCTTCCCATTCTATGTGATTTGCCCACTTGTTACAAAAAAGAATTAATTCTGTATTATGAATGTGTGTAAAGTCTCATCTCACTTAATTTTGGTGTCTTTAAAAAGAGAGAAGGGTAAACACCAAGAAAACACACTCAGTGCAGAAAAGGGGTTTTGACTTCAGATTTGGAAGGACAAGCATTCCTCTGTAGCTCAGATCATCGCAGCAGGTTTCCAGGAATAAGTAAAACAAACCCAAACCAAAGCGGGAGGGGGAGTAAATCCTAAAATCTAGGTCAGAGGAAGAAACCAGAAAAATACAAAGCACCATTTTTCATGAGCTTCACAACTGATTGTGTGAAGGTCTCATCTCCTGCCACACTCGTGCATGTGTGACACTAATTGTGGAGAAGAGCCACAGGAATGCTCCACAAAGGGGCTCAAGTGGCATCTTTGGCGAAGCATGGGAGATCACATGGGGTAATAATATGTAATAAATACATAGGGGAAGAAAGGTCACCTCAGGGAGAATTTGCTCACAGTGCAACGTGCAAAAAACCATAATTTTCTTGATAAAAAGAAGGGCCAAAGAGAAAAAGGGAATCCTGAGAAATTCTGTTCTCAAGGTAAAGCCTACAAAGATAGAAACTCTTTACTGCATTTTTTTCATAAACAGTTCAGACATGCAAGTGGTTCTTACACCCCAAATTTTTATGATCCTCTATTTGCGATCTTCATTCTGCTGCTCAGCCACCTGGTTTTACATTTACAGATGGCTTTGAGATCACAGTTTGTTATCTTAGTCAAATATAATTAACAAACACATTTCATCCTCTTGCATCAACAAGGATCTGATTTTACATGATAGAACAACAAAAATGGAAAACTTCAGCAGATGTACCCAGTTACTGCTTTCTGTCATCCACTTAAAAGATGTCTTTAATGCCTCCTTCTATTCTTGCTGTCTTCCAAATAAGCCCTTTCCTATTGTAACAGGGATACAACTCCTACTACTTAAAGTCACTATAGTTTTTCTTGTCTTTGAATAGAAAAGCAAATTAACTGATGAATGCATCTGTTATTTTCTTATCTTTTGTGTTCAATTAACCACTACCATTCTGAGTGACAAAAACCGTCTCTTACCATCTGCCCACTAGAAATCTGTTTTAAGGCTGTTTATAATTTATCAATCCTTTTTTTTTTTTGTTTAATTCTTACGGTAGTGGATTTGCTTTCCTTCTGTGTTTTGTTTTTCTGCTAGCTCTGCCATGAAGCTCATAGCACTCACTGTATGGGAAGCAAATGAGAAAGAAAATTGTTGGACATTGTACCTTCTCATTGCATTACAACCATACCGAGCCAGGGCAAGTATAAATTTAAGAGCTGCACAGGAATGCAAAAATAACTGGCATTCCATTAGAAATTCTATTTCTAGTATCTTGCAATCTCTTAATCCTCAAAGCCTGACTTGGGCACTGTGAAGAAGGCAGAGTTGGCTGTGTTGGCCCCACGACCACCTGCCCACCTAGAGCAGGGGTGTTTTCCAAGTTGTCGGGAAGCAGCCCACAGGGATAATTCATGTCAGGCACCCAGCAGCCATTTCCAGCCATTCCCTTTCCCAAAGCAGGTGCAAATGCAGGCCAAGAGTGAGACTGGGTGGGGAAGGCACGTGTTGGGGGACTGGGCTGACTCTGCCTCCCACTCGCACCCCCAGGGTGCCCCCCTTGTGCTGCCTGTACAAGGCTCATGTGCTCACATGTGTTTTCACAGGTCTCAAGCTGGGAGCTGTACTCAGCCCTGAGGTGATGGCAGCCCCACTCCTTCCCTGCAAAACTAGCTGCTGCTTGGCTCTGAGGCTCGAGGCTGGGGCTGGTGTGGCAGTGGTCATCCCCAGTTCATATCAGATGCTTCCAGACCAGCACTGAGTGATTCCAACCTCTTCTGATGAGAAGCATTTATTTACCCCTTCTGTGAATGCAAAAGTAAATTAACTGATGGAAACAGCTGTTCTTTCCTGATCATGTGTGCTTAACTATTTACAATTGATTCCCCCTTTTTCTGGCTAAAGTTAGAGTGAAGTCAGTCATGAGCTTTGATCATCATCCCTAGCGCTTACTTTTTGCTCTGTCTGTTTTTGGCTTTGTTTGCTCCAGTCAGCTCTTCCTGAGCTCCAGTCAGCTCTGACCCAGTGCCTCAGCACCCTCCTGGGAGTAACTCACTCTGGGGAGTGCTCCCCCAAAGCATGGAGAAGAAAACAGATATGGCTGTCTATGCTTCATGCAGCTTTGTAATGTTATCCCAACGGGTTTTATATGCTCAGTTTGGGTCCTACAGCCTCATGCCATGCCCCAGGTCATGCAACATGAATCTTCAGCTTCATGGAATAAAACCATCACTTCAACAGAAAAGGAAAACCTCCAAATAGAAAAGAAAAACATAAAATCCACCATGCTTATACCTCAGGGCTACTAGAACACCACATGGGGCCCTAAGGAGATTAATGGTTAAGTTCCATGTGGGCTGGATGCAGTGGGTGTGCTCTGGATAGAGCTCACCATAAGCAATACAGGCACAAAGCAATCTGTGACTTGGCCTCAGGGCTAAAGGTTAGTCACTGGCTTTCTCCTCCGTTAGTCCAGTGGGTCTGAGAGATAAAAGACTCCTTCATTTAGTCTGCCAACAAGACAGACATTCAGTATTTCAAAGCACATTGTCCAGCTGGTAACTCCTAGTATCCTTTTTCGTACTTCTTGGAAGGCATTGCTCCTTGCTGCTTATCAGGAGTCCTGTAACAACTCCAGACTGCATTGCTTTTCTTATCTGACCTCTTCTAGTACTTCTTTGTCACTAACACTGAACTCTTAACAATACCAAACCTTGAAAAGCAATTGTAAAATTCCTTTTTCTGCAGAAAATGCACTGGTTAGCACAGCAGGCCAACTTTCAGGTTTTGTGAAAGCCTGTCTGTGCCTCAGTCCATTAGGTATGAAAGTAAAACAAAAAAAAAACCCTAAACAACTATTATTATTTGTGAGTAAACAATACTCACAAAGATTTTGAGGATGAAAACATCTGCATCCCTTCCCTTTTTACACATTATGATGAGAACACATTTGGCACTTGTACTAAAACTGGATACAGCTTCGTGAGCCTGACTTCATACACCCCTAGAACTGTCACCATGTAATCCAATGACAACATGTCTCCCCTTTTCAGTCCTTTCAACTGCAAAGTGGATAGTCCTAAGCCCAGAACTGTGAGGGAAGAATTGCAGATGGTAAAAGAGCTCAGTAGCCCTGAATGAGAATGAGAAGTCTGTGCCAGAACAGTGAGGAACCATTAGTAACTGGAGCTTTGTTACTTCCTTCAATGAGGTCTTCACTAGCGTCTGCAGGATTTTTATTCAAATTATGTAGGAAAACAGTTCTTCACTATTTTTACAGAAAATAAACCTCCTTTAATTTTTTATCAGTTATTTTCTTTAGTTGGTACTAGATAACTAAAAATCTTTAATGTTCATGATTTGTCTGTATTCTTTGTTTTCAAATAAGCTTTTCTTATCTGTGAAGAGACTTTGTCATCCATTTTCTCAAACTGCAAGAGATTTACAATAGCTAGGGATTACAGTAAGGTTGGGTTCTTCTTCATTTCTTTTTAACAATCTCAGTGTCTTTTGCAGAATCTGTAAATCTTGTCCTTCTGTAGATGAAAATTATCAACTATTATTTTTTATTATTGCTTTTCCTGTTTTATTTGTCCCATGCATCCTGATTTATTTTATTCCTTTTATAAAAATCTATAAAAGGATAAAAATATGTGGAAGAGAGATAACTATATAATGCATTCCAGAGAAGATTTATCTATAATTTACTAAGTTCATTTCAAAATCACATCATTTGTAGCAGTTTTGTTTCCATCTTCTATAGCAGCGCCCATCAAAATATCACCTCATTCTTGCAAGGGAAAGCTGTTACCATGGTATTCCCATTATTCCTAACACAGACACTGGGGGAAAATTTGTTGAACTACTCAGAAAATTTTCTTAATTGCAATGCAAAGGTTTGCTGGGGTAGCTGCAACAGAACTTGTGCCTGTTTTGCAGGCTGAGGGCAAAGGGAGATTGGTTGGTGGCTGGCAGCAGTGTCTGGAGAGACCCCTGCCCTCAGTACAGGTCCCATCTGTTTCCTTGACTTAAGATTGTGTTTGGGCAAACACCACAAAAATTTCAGTGCAGTGTGGCATAAAAAAAAGCTTTCCCATATCATGTTTGCTTACATATGAATTTGGAATGCTCTTACTACTCAAAAATGGAAATTTTTGAGTGAGAACAGCAACACTTTTTGACTCCTTGTTGAGCTGTGGCCTGGATGAAACCACTATGGAAAAGCATCAAGAAGCACCTGCAGAAAGAATGACATTAGGGAAAGATGATGGGCTTCTAAACATGTGATTAATGGATATGATCACATCTGCAGAGTGATCCTGCTTCCTGGTAAAGGCAGGAGTACCCAGGGACAGGGCTTGCAAGGCTGGTAGGTTTTGTTTACAGCTTTGAATGTGGCAGCAGCAGTAGAGCTACAATAAGATATAGGAAAAAAAAGCTGCAAAATGCTGGAAGACACCATCAGATGCAGCTCCCTGCTGCCCAGCCTGGCTCCAGGGAGAGGAGTGTGCTTCTAAGTCAGAACTTCTCCTGAGCACACCTTTTGTGGTGGAACCTCTTCAAACTTTTCCTCTTGAGCACCTGGGTGACACCACCACCTGCAGAGGCTTGCCCAGGCTGTCAGGGCACTCTCCACACTTTTGTTTCCTCAAGAAATTGGAAGCTCTCTTTGTGTAAGTATGCTGGCTGAAGACACGAGCTCTGGTCCAGATACTGGCTTGGGGTTTGTTTGAGCCTTCCCCAGCGCCCACAAATGACACCTGCCCCACCTGTCCACACCCATAAGGAGCAGCTGTGGCAACAGCAGCATCACCACACCAGGGGGAAATATGCTGCCATCAGATGGCCCACCTAGACAAAAATAACCCTTCAGATTCCCCAGCCAGGGACCAAGGATGGATATTTTCCAGTTACAGGAATTTATCTGAGGGGGTTGATTTTGCTTCAGTTTAAACTCACATTAATTCAACTGGAATGTCATTTTCAAAATAAGAATTTAACTTGATCTTGTTTTGAAAATGTCAAAAGGAAATGTTTCAACCAATGCAAAATTATTACTTTTGTTTTATACTTAGCCGAAATGGTTCAGCAAGCAGATTCAGATGCCCTAAGACTGTACCTCTGGAGAATAACAAGCTGGTAGGACAGCAAATTTTCGCAGTGCTCTAGCCTGGATTTAGTTTTGTGCAGTTCTGTCCTTGCTGCAGACTTAACTTGAACTATCTTCACTTCTCCTCCCCTCTCAAACTGAGCTGCCACTTTAGAAAATGGCAGAATGCAAGCGTCAGGATTAGTGAGTGGGAAGATTTTGTTAGCAGTGCAAACATACTACAGTGCTAACAAGATGGTCAAGTGAAGTTTTTGGATGAAGGGTTTATTTGTCAAACACAGTTTCAGAATCAGTACAAGGATTCACAACTTCCACTTGAATTTAAAAAATAGTCTGGTAAATATTTGATAAGTGTTACATTGCAAAGTATTTTAGAGAACTCCAACTGCTCTGTTTCACCACTTGAAAAAAAAAACCAGAACCCCAAAGGTTTCTCATCTTTCATTTTGATATACCCTTCACACGTGGCACTTAGCTCTTGCCAAATGTCTCAAAATATCATTTTGCATCAATATTGACAAAATCACCATCCACTGCCTGTTCCATTGGACAACCAGAACAAGTCTCACAGTCAGAGACAGTTATCTGGTGTAGGCTATGGGATACAAGCATGACCTCCTGCCTTATGGGTGGCATCCCTGGTGTCACAGCCCTCCCTGTGGTGACAAAGGATCAGTGGCCGTTGTCATTAAGCCAGTTTTTCTCTTCCTGACCTGGAGGGTAACTGAGCACTTCTGTGGGTAGAAAAAAAAAATTATATATCTGATAGTTATAGATAGATAGATAGATCTACCATAAGCCATTTACTCACTAACTAGTGAAGCAGACATTCTGTTTTCTGGCTCTCCCCAGTCTAACTCACCTCTGAAGGCTGTAGCAGCAGATGAGACAAATGTGTGACAACAAACAGTGGTAATTTTGAAGCCTGGAAGTATTTCTGTGTCAGAGAAAGCTGGTTGAGCTGCTAGCCTCTGCTAAGGCAGCAAGGAAAGGAAACCCCAAGGGATGGCTGATCTGATGGTGCTGGTCCCCAGCAGCCTCTTGGAGTTGCCACAGGCTGCAGTACCCACCACCGCAGAGACAGCATGGACAATGAACTGTGAATTCCTCTGCAATGTCTATAGTAAGTCATATTTCGGTGAATCACCATTGCAATCCCCTTCTGTACTAGATATTCAACATCTACTCCAAAATAACTGATTGACTTCCAACAAGTAGATGGCTCCTAGATCCTTCTTCATTCTTCTGCACCCCACAAAACTTGGGTTTTTTCTTCAATATATATACACTGTGATATTAAGACATTAGAAGTATTGAAAATGCAGCAGTTAAAACGTGATGTAATTAAAGATACCCTCTGAAGAAAAGCTCTAAGTACTTGCTGAAACTGTCAGAGCTGTTACTCCAACAACAATGTCCCAGCATTGCACAGAAATTAAACAGGAGAGTAAAACTAAAACTTCTTTCAGGCTCCTTTCTGCACTGTAAGTAGTCAGATGGATAAACCTTTGGGGGACACAGCTGACTGGATGCTACATCTCATCCTTCCAACTCCAGTTCCTGCACAGGAGGCTCCAAAATCACAGTAATGTCTAGTTTTTCCTCTGCTGCATTTACCAGGAAAGTCAGCAAGGCTCAGCCTGGACCTGGGCTCATGGCAGGCTTCAAGAGCTGCAGGGAAAGGTGATGCACAGCACAGACAGGAGGGACCCAGACCTCATGTGCACACCTACCAGCAGGCAGCAGCCTTGGAGGCTTGTACCCAGGCCATGCTTAAGCTCTTTTCTCAAAGGAAGCAAGCTGGGTCAGTCAGGCAGCTTGGAAGAAGAACAGCACATATGGAGCAGCCACTATGTCTCTAGAGACAGAACCCAGAAGCAGTCTAGGAAAGATAAGCTATGAGACAGTGCAGGTTCACCCATTCGCTCTATGGACCTAATAAATTGTGCTTTTCTTGTGGGGAAAAAAATCACCAACCCCCCAGCTTATTTATATATGAGCCTGTGTCTCCAAGAAGAGCTTTTCAGCCATCTTTAGGCATTACACTGAGAAATCCCTGAGAACAACTTTATTTGTTCAGATTGGGCTGTGTATTTGCTTTTTGAGTTTCTAAACACTTGCTAAGGAAAACAGGGGGCAGATGACCATCTTCAGTTGGCTCCTGAATTAACAGCTTGCATCCCATCACCTGGCTAAACAGTCAGGACACCAGACTGCTGCTTGCCCACACAGCACCATGTCCAGGCTCTCACACAGGTCTCTCACCATCAGGAAAGAAGCATAAAGTTCCTTGAAATCAACGGGAGACTGTGTTTATAAAGCTGACTGTATGATACTGCCCTTCGTCTTTGCTTCAGCATCAAGGACATCAAGGCCTTTAAGCCGTGTGCAAGGCAAGCATGCCTGCCCCCAGTCCCTTGAAGGCTGAGAAACTAATGGTGAATTCAGATATATCATCCTAAGTGACAATTAATTGACCTCAAAGTTGCAGCAGCTCCAGAGGCATCGTCACTGACTCTATTGTTCTTTAATATGTCATTCAGAGAAGGTCAGCAGGCTCCTGCAAGAGACATTTGAAGGACTTGCTGAAGCAGATTGCCATCTCAAGAGAAGATTAAATATGATTCCTTAGACTCCAGTTTTATCTTAGGGTGGGTGATTTGTGTGCAGGGTACAAAAGAAAGGAGCAGACATCTCAACATTTCTCAAAAGCTTTTAGTTTTCAAGGGACTTACAACAGACATCATAAAACTCTGCAATACGAGAGCAGCGGGTACAAAGATAGTGTCTTACCCTTGCCAGATAGCTTTGCTACACCCTGTTGATGTATTAATGTCACTGAAAAAACCAGCTGTAAATCAGAAATGTGGGTCTTGTAGTGTAATCAAACACTGTTAAAGACCTGCTGAGTTTGGAAATGAGAAGTCCTACACCAATAAAAAATTAAAGAACTTCACTCCAAAAATGGAGGTAAAAAAAGAAAGCAAATGCCCTTTCCCAGTATCCAAATCTTCAAACTCCTAGAGTGCCTTAAGAAAGCAAACTATTTGTTTTGTGTCACAGCATTAAAACCCACAACCACCCCATGCTGGTTTTTGCCAGGGATAGAGTTAAATTTTTTGATTTGTGCTGGAAATTATGTTGATAACTCAGGGATGTTTTAGCTATCGATGAGCAGAGCTTATGCAGAGTCAAGACCTGTTCCACCTCTCACTCCACCCCACCAGTGAGGAGGCTGGGAGTGCACAAGGAATTGGGAGGAGATACAACCAGAACAGTTGACCCCAACTGACCAGAGGGATATTCCAGACCACATGAAGCTCTTGGAGGAGGGAAAACTGGGGGGCTTCTTTTTTTAATTTTTTCTAGGCATTTTAGCAGCCTTGAAACCTAAACCTGCAACCCACCCAGCTACTGGGAATGACAGGGCAAGGGTGGGCATCTGGGGTAGAGGGTTGTGCCAGTGTGCAGGATTGGTCATCACTCCAACTCGTGCCCCTGTAAGCAGCACCATCCAGCAGAGACAGCTGCTAGTGGGAACTGGAATGGACATCAGCTCCAGACCCACATGGACTGCCCTGGTTACTTTCTTTGGACATTCTGCAATCTGCTTTCATGACTTTTAAGCATCATCCTCTTAATTCATTTATGGCAGTGGTGGAAACTTAAGGATCCTACCCCTTCCAAAGTCATCTCTTCTTTCGGGCTGTAGCAGCTTCTTTTAGGTTTAGCAGTGTAAGTTCCTATCTCCCCTTTTCCACACACTGTACATCTGTAAATGAGAGGCTGAGAGCTACATGAGCTCAGAAAAGGTGTTTCAAGAAAAGCAATGATAGAAGAGGAAAAACAGCAATTTCAGTTAATGAGGGATGCTATGTAGTTTGATGTAGAAGAAAGAGGGCTGGACATTTTTCTCTGGTTTCTGTGCACATTTATGTGTGGCTGTAGGTATAAACCCTATTTTTTAATCATTTATGCACCATAACACACCAGTCTAGGCTGGTCAAAGTACAACACTTTGTTGTAGAGACTATGCAGGCACGACAAATAGGAATTTTGAATTGTATTTAACAAAACTGAAATTCTGAGTAACTTCCATAAAGGTTGAAAACAGCTTAATTCAATTGCTATTGTGTTAAGATGGAAATTATTACACATCTTTTTCTTTGGTTATACAGGCTTCCTCAAAAAGCTATTATCAGCTTTTTTTTTTTTACAAGGAACATAAAGGAGCTATTTCAGAAAACAGCAAATTAAAATAATCATCAAAGTGTTCGGACATAGGCCAGTGGATGTGATTTTCACACTCATGCCTGTTTCTGAGAGAGGACAAGCCTTTCTAATACTCTTTGAGTAACATGAAGAAACATTAGAAAATTCCTGATACTTTCAGAGAACAAGGTGGTAGCTGTAAAGCATTTGTAAAACTGAATAGTGGAGCTGGAATCAGAAATACAAGCATTGCCATGACAGAAACAAAACCCATTGACTTATGTGGTCCCTTATAATAAGGGCTTTGCTATCCCATTCATTATATATATGTGAGGTTCAAATGTACATAAGAAACTCAGTTAAAGCACTAAAACCCCCCAGGCAGGAAGATGAAACGTGCCTTATGGGGTCTGAGTCACTCTTTTATACAGTCCTGCTCCTTTTGCTCTCCCTGGGCCACCCTTAACCTCCAAGGCAGCACTGAGAGGGGACTCAGAGATGATGGGCAGGGAGAGTCCCTCACTTGCCCAGTACAGTCTGCTCCAAGACAGACACCTTGTTATTTCTGATGCAAATGGATCTTTAAAAAGTGATGTAATTTTCTATACTTGTGCATAAAAAAAACAAAATTAAAAAGGTAGCATAGGAGTCAATCTGTATATTGGCTAGTTTGGTGAATACATCAAAGGGAAAACTATTTCAGAAATACAAAACCTTATTATAAAACAATGATGAAAACATATTTACTACATCTGATTAAACAAAAGAAATCAAGTTTCTTGGATAGTACACCAACTCCTTGTTTGTTTTGGTTTATTAATAAATCGTGATAATTATCTTCCATTGCTTTGCTTGTAAGAACTTAGCCTTAATATTGTATTTGTTTCCATTAGAATAGTGATTTATAGGCTATCTCTTACTAAAACCATTATAGAAAGATCAATTTATCAGTAAACTTTAATGGACAAATAAACTGGAGACAACATGTTCTGTTCAAATCAGATTTAGGCTATTATTGGGTTTCAGACTAAGGACACAGAGAATTGAACCTTTGTATATTAAACAATAATGTAAGCAAATGCAGTTTGCATCTTTGTTAGGTGGATTTGCAAAAGCAACCATAGCCTTCTTCACTGTTAACCCTTTATTTTGTGTTCAATTTGAAGCAGAAATACAAGAATATGATGTGACAAGGCTCTTTTTGTATCATTTCCATCTCACCCACAGGAAAAGAAATCCAGCAGTATTCTGCAATGAGTTAACAAAAAGGTTTGCTTGAAGTTTGACCACTTCAGGAGATCTGCCCAAGCATCCCTGAGTCTGCAGGCAGGACAGCAGGCAGGTTTCCAAGGAAGGACAGCCTGTGCCTAGTGACGGTCTCCAGGGTGGGCACTNTGGAGACCGTCACTAGGCACAGGCTAGTGTGTGTCACGGATGAGGACAGTGACACAGGTTACTGCTGTGCTGGCCTCACAGAAAGGCTATTGGACACTCATTTCATTCAATGGATAGGAATAGGAATTTCCTCTCAAATCCTTTGTGATGTACAAGTGGTGCTCAGCATGTCAGAAGCTGCCAGAGACCAACCATGCAGCAAACCTGGTCTGCAGCAAGGGGACCTGGCCACTCCTTGCAGCTCTTCTGCACTGTGCAACCTTGCAGCTCCTCTGCACTGTGCTCCTCATGGTCTAGCAAGAGCCAGTGTTAACTGGGGAAGTACCTCTATATGTTTATGTAAACCTGTACATACTATGCCTTTAAATGCATCTATTTTCCTTTTTCCTAAATGTGTTTAAGGGCAAACAGCAGTGCCTGGTGAATTCTTGGCTTTTCTTTTTTACTATTTTTGAAGACATCACAGATATATTTACAGTGAACTAATTTACTAATTTGGTCTGAGAGATTATTACATATCCTTATGGAATAACCACTGAAAAATTACACCATAAATACACAGGTACAGTATCTGATTAGATAAGAAGCTTTGGTTCTCACTGAAAATACTCTGTGTTTTCCCATATGCTGATAAATGATCCACACGGTAGTAACAATGACACTGGGGCAGCTAACCGAGTATTTTGTCACATCAAGTAAGTACACATGAAAAACATTTAATCAGTTATAGCCACGCAATGTCTATTTGTGCATCAAAATTATTAATTATTAAACAATGCATTACTAACACCAATGTTTGTAAAAATTCACCCTCACTGCAACGGAGTTCAAGCAATTTACTCTTTTACTGTTTATTTCTAACTGGTCTAAATAGGGCACTGGCAATAATGAACCAATTTCAGTCCAAAGCAATTGAGACATCTGCCGTGGCCCTGGGGCTGGGAGCTCGCATCCTGCCCAGAATGTGTTCCATCCTGACAAAGTTGTACATCCAAATGAACACTCCTGCAGGCAAGGCATAGCACTGATCACCACAGCACACTGCTGACAGGCATGATGGCTAAGCAAAATCTGGACAATTACAGAAATTATTTTTTAAACCAAAATAGCAAAAAAAAAAAAAAAAAGAAAAACGGAGTGAGTAATTTGGTACCTCTGCAAGTAGCACACTTAAGGAAAAGTGTGGTTAAGAAACTACAATGTAGGCTTTTATGGCTATTTTAGATATGAACCCTAACATGCGTACAAGAAAAATCTATCCTAAAGAGAGCAAGGAAGACTTAGGTGATAACTGGTCTGTGTTCTACCATAAATTCAAAATCATTGCAATGTCTTTGGTATTCTGTGTACCCACACATGCACAGCAGCTCTGCCATGCATTGCACATGTCAGATTTATCATGTGGGTCAGAAGAAATTCATCCTGCAGATGCAGGGAGCATGATGTGTCTGGAGCCTCTCAGACTGGCAGCCAGTGCCCAGCAGCTGTTGGCTCTGGGTTGTTGGATTTCCAGTTTTCCAGTCTGAGCTACTGCTCACCCTACTTACTAGGCATCCAGAAATGTAGCAAATAACAAAAAACAAAACAAAACAAAACGACAAAACAAAAAGGCACAGCAATGTGTAAAGCAATAGCCTATCAAGAGTACAAGAAGCAGTAGAGCTGGCAGACATGTGCCTCTTGCCTACACCTTTTTACTAGGCAGATGCAATTGAAATAAAAACTACGACATGAAAAATGCCAAAAAGCAAGAAGAAGAAACTGGTCAAATTCTATTAACATGAGTGCAAATTAAATGCCTAGCTGCTGTACATGCCTTTGAAAATCTCTGACCTAAATTGAGAGAGAAATATCCTTTGCAGAACACACAGAATGCCAAATACAGATTTCGGATTCATCTATGAAAATAAAACAGATTATGTTACTATCAGAGAGAGTACAGTGAAGCATCAACCCTCCCTTAAACCCAGTTACATATATACATACATAAATAAATCCCTGACCTGCCAAATTTCCTTAGCTGATGTAAACTGTTTTTAAAGGTATTTCTATTACATGAATAAACATGACTTCCTATATTTTTGTCAACTGCATGTAAGGATTTAAAGAAGATAGATCAAGTTTATTTTAGATTCCCTGAGGAAAAACAAACCCATCTGTCCTCACTCCTACCCCGCTGTTTTACAGTGTTCACTATTAGTTATTTCCGTAACACACCTACATTTATCCTTATCTGCAGGAGGAACATTTATCTCACCAATATTCCTGTCAAATGGTTCTAAAGTGCCAGCAGTTAGAACAAAAAAAGTGAATCCTCATAGAAATGAGATTTATAACACAGGAAAGGAGCTAAGGTGAGCTCTAACCTGGTGAGTCTAAAGCTGATGCCGTGACATCTCTCACACAGTGTGACATGGGAACAGACAGAAGAAGTTGAAAAACAAGTATACTGGGCAAAAGAGAAGTGTGATGCCTGCTTTACTACATATTGGTGGGCTTGAAATCATAATGGTGCTTCTTTAATAGCTTTCTCGTGACATGAAGACATGACAGTTGCTTGTTCTTTTCTTTCCCTCCTCACAGGTGGCATTTGTAAAAGGTGACACCTGGCACTACCTGTAACAGAGGTGCAGTACAAGTACAGTAAGTCCCCAGCACGGAAAGATTTGTCTTTATTGTCACCAGTGCACCACAAGATCACAGTCCATGTTGCTTTTTGCAAGAAAATGCTCCTCTAAATTTGGAGAAATCTTAAAATAGTGTATTATCAAATCACAATTACTTAAGCCAGCAGAACTGATGGAAAGTCATGTTTACTGACCTTCAAAACACACCTGTAGGGGATGATCCTCTGTAGAGTTCCATGGCAGCAAGACTTCAGCTTTCTACAACTGTTATGCAGGTCAGAAGAATACATGTGCATATGGAAGAGTTCCCAAGCTCCTTGCCATTTAAGCAATATTTACCCAGTATTTACAAATGATCCTGTATCACAAACTTCTATTGACAAAGTAACATAATGCACTATGTAACAATGGCTTTACACAGTTATATCCAGGACAACAGCAGTTTACAACACGATTTCTGTCGTGCTTTTGCTTTCTGTGTTGGGACTTCACTTGCACTCCCTTTCATCTCCACTGGCAGTGCTGCTGTTCCCATCCACACAGGTGTGAGTGTGGCATGTTGCTATCCTGATAAGAAAGTTAGGACTGCACCAACTGAGCTGGAAATTTTATTTCTCAAAAGCTGCTTAATGCATGTCTCACCTCTGCAGCATGCAAGCCTCTGAGGCACATCTCTCTTAACACACATTTCCACGTCAGCGGATTTGGTGAGTATCTTAAGACAGTTTTGTTTAATGTAGCTCTGAGCCGTGCTGTTTCATTAGTCTCAATGGCAACATCTCAACTTACCTGAGCTGCAGGTTTATGTTTCTCTGCACAGACAATCTGAACATAATTTAGCCTGTGCTCCAGATAATTACAAATCCCATCTGTCTTTGCTTTAAGAAAGACATATCCTTCTGGGGAGGATCCTGTGCTGTTCTGTCTGCTAAAACTCAAGTCTTGTGGTACCCATTTAAGAAGGATGGAATACAAGGAGATAGCTGGAGCAGGCAAGGAGCTACATCACCGTCAGTGCTCCCACCAGTGCCCTCCCACAGAACAGCAATCTAGATAAGAGACAAGGTTGGCACTGGGCCCCTTTCCACGGCTGCTCACACACAGCAGTGCAGACACAACTGCAGACCTCAAGCTGTTCCCCACGTCTTTCTGGTAAATAATCTGTCTGGTTGGGGCAGCTTCGGCATGACATAGCTGGGAGGTTGTCAATGGAGATCCCTACAAGAATGGTGTGAATGTGTTGGCACAGTGTGTGCTGGGAAGAGAAACCCCCAGCACACAAGTCAAGGGCACTGAAGAGAAGAAAAGCATCCTATCCCGTAACAGATATTGAAACATAAAGACTATGTAGGAAAAGCCAAGGCTTTTTAAATAGCCTGAAAGAGACTGAGCTGTTTGCAAGAACTATTCTCATTAATTCTAACGGCCTGCCTCCAAAAGATGTTGGACAGATGAAGTATGTTTCGATTCTGCTTCTGTGATTTTTATTTTTTTTAAATTCTATCTGAAGAAAAGCATTTCAATAAGGCTTGACTATATCATAAATTTCATGATAAGTACTGCTTCTGTTATAAAGCCTACTGTAGTTGGAAAAGATAAGTTTAAATGAAGCTGAATGTACATTTGCTTTCGATATGGCTTTGTTCTAAAATCACACTAGTCTTTGTAAAACCAGTTCCAAGCACAAAGACATAAACGGTTTACTGATTTTTTCTTTTATTTGCTTTGATTTATTTAAAAATAAAAACATTCTCACCATAAGCAAACAAACAGCTTGCCTTGAGCTTGAATTAAGTCCTATTTAAAGCACACCATAAGACTAATTTCTAGTCCTGGCAGCACAGTGATACTGATAACCACATTATGCTACAGAGCCCAACTGTGGCTTCCAGAGAAAAAAAAACAGATGAGGAAAAGTGCATCTACTTCTAAACAGAAGTATTCCCACTATTCCTCAGGCTTACAAGGATCACAGTACATGGGTTAGTGAATGTACATGTTGTTGGCATCAACATTATCCTTTCTATAGAAATTCCATCTTTACCTCTGGAAAGATGAAAGGTACAACAATTCACCTTACACTAAAAATGCCTTCTACACCAAACACAAAGAATTATATCAAATTTCATTTGCTTTACTTCTTTCTTCCATAATTCTTGCAGCCTTCAAGACCACAGGACAATTTTATCTAAGCCTTAAAATATTTTCCACCATCATGTAACATTACAAGGTAATGAGTAACCTTTGAGCAATCTTCTACAGTTTAATTCAGTCTGCAGAGCACAAAAGCCTGGCCAGCCTGTTCTATAAGTCAGGAATGCAAGTTTCCACGACCAAAAGAAGTCTTTGTAGACATTTGCTCCTACTAACAGAGCAATCACTTAGACCCGCCATTCCCAGTCTGTAATTGCTGCAGTGGTCTGAATGAACCATTCATTAAGGATCTTACTGCTTCAGGTTTCAACAATGCAGTTTGAAATGGAAGGTACCTCAATGTACCCTTGCAAGGCTTGAGTTCCCCAGCAGCAGCAGACCACCAGATGGTCAACAAAATAAAAGTAACAGCTGAGTGATTTCTACATATGGTAGCACAGTGGTTACAATTCCCAGTGACAACATGAAAAAAACCCTCCTGCACCTTTGACCTGGAATTAAAAGCGTGGCTTCATTAACCTTGATCAGTAAAATGAGTGGTCACACAGAGGTATTCAACACCAGGCTGGATGAGTCTCTGAGAAACCTGGTCTAATGGAAGGTGTACCTGGCACCTATGGCAGGGGAGGTTGAAATAGATCATCTT